>JACEEZ010008168.1:52500-70000 GCA_016584305.1 Chionoecetes opilio
TGTTATGAATGTTCTCTCTGTAGTTGTCGTAATTGATGACTTTGTTCATGTTCATGTTCCTATTGTTCATGATATATCGTCCTTTACTGCGTTGCTTTTATCGGTGTTAGAATTGTAGCTTTTGTTTTGCAGCAGAGTAATATATATTTTACTCGGACATTCAATAAACATATTATCAAAGCTCATGTTTACTGTATAGTGCGTCGCTGTATTGTAGTTATATTAAAGTTTGTATTTGAGGTTAATGTATTTTGTGGCGTTTAACAGTGTGTGTGTTTGTATTTTGTGGCGTTTAGCAGCGGGTGTGTTTGTATTTTGTGGCGTTTAGCAGCGGGTGTGTTTGTATTTTGTGGCGTTTAGCAGCGGGTGTGTTTGTATTTTGTGGCGTTTAGCAGCGGGTGTGTTTGTATTTTGTGGCGTTTAGCAGCGGGTGTGTTTGTATTTTGTGGCGTTTAGCAGCGGGTGTGTGTTTGTATTTTGTGGCGTTTAGCAGCGGGTGTGTTTGTATTTTGTGGCGTTTAGCAGCGGGTGTGTTTGTATTTTGTGGCGTTTAGCAGCGGGTGTGTTTGTATTTTGTGGCGTTTAGCAGCGGGTGTGTTTGTATTTTGTGGCGTTTAGCAGCGGGTGTGTTTGTATTTTGTGGCGTTTAGCAGCGGGTGTGTTTGTATTTTGTGGTGTTTAGCAGCGGGTGTGTTTGTATTTGTGGGCGTTTAGCAGCGGGTGTGTTTGTATTTGTGGCGTTTAGCAGCGGGTGTGTTTGTATTTTGTGGCGTTAGCAGCGGGTGTGTTTGTATTTTGTGGTGTTTAGCAGCGGGTGTGTTTGTATTTTGTGGCGTTTAGCAGCGGGTTGGGGTTTGTATTTTGTGGCGTTTAGCAGCGGGTGTGTTTGTATTTTGTGGTGTTTAGCAGCGGGTGTGTTTGTATTTTGTGGTGTTTAGCAGCGGGTGTGTTTGTATTTTGTGGTGTTTAGCAGCGGGTGTGTTTGTATTTTGTGGCGTTTAGCAGCGGGTGTGTTTGTATTTTGTGGCGTTTAGCAGCGGGTGTGTTTGGCAGTCCCCGAGGCGGCGAGGCATAACTCATGAAACCACCCGCGGCATCGGGGGGAAAAAATGCATTGAGCTCACAGTTTTCCAGCATTTTTTTCCCTTTTATGTGCCGGTCATAAAGCATCCTCTGGTGCCGTTTGTCGCTGTGGCGTGCATATTAATCGTGTAACATATAGATCCCCAACGCTTCCTAGATTATAGCTTCACTTTTTTTCCGATATCAGCGTATTGTAGTTGCGTTTTTATAAAGAATTTAACATCAGCTTTGACGCAGAACCCTTAGTAATGAGGATTGCCATGAAAACACAGTAGAACACGAGTTTTACACACTCGATGGAATAAAAACTGATCCTCAAAGTATGTATATAATTGTATAAGTTACATACAATCTATTCACATGCATTTTCACAAGTGACGCTTTATTACTTGTTACAAACCACTATTACGTTAACCAGCATCATTTACTTGTGACATTACGCATAGAAGACTTGAAACAAATATAGATAACTGATTCATTAACGTCATTGTGAAAGCTTATGTCAAGACTGAACTTCATTAAGATGATTATCCGGAGTCTTCGTTGTGTGAGGTTATATTGTGATAGCGTTTTAAGCTTATGTAATTTGCTGACTTGATTTATGAAAAAGATAAATATACTCGTGATGTTAATTAAAGCAAAAAAATATTTAATTTCCCGTTAGTTTAGTGATACTTGGTGAGAGAGAAAAAAAAAGAGAAAAAGAGTAAGAAAGAAAGAAAATGAATGAAAGAAAGCGACTCGATTAAAATTAAAGCTAAGGAAAGCAAAACAAGAAATCGTCACCGTGCATCAGGAACAAAGGAAAAAGGTTATTCACGATAATGTGTCTGTACGTACACAGGACAGGACCGCGGAACACTGGTTATAGTGTGGTATGATGTGTATTTCCGTGGGATTTGAATGCCAAAATTGATTTTATTGGTTTAACTGGTTTATTTGGGGTCAAACTATTGGAAAATGATGGGGTTCAAATTTTCCGACCACTCAACCCCTCTCTGGGGGGCTGTTCCATTTCGGGACTCCCCAGAACCGACTGAATTCCTAACTCCTCTAATAATGGACAGATTTCTATGATCTTAAGGTCGTTTTTGGGGTTTTAGCTGATGCTGAGTCCATTTGTCTTGTTTTCGAGGCGACCGGAAGTGCTTATCATCGACTTCCAGTTATGTCAATGGCAAATTCAGGGTTAGTTATCGTCATTATCATGGGAGAAATTCAGCTATGCATGTAATACCTCTTTTTCATTTTTTTCAGGCACGATAAGACGACTGGTGACGTCTATTTTGCTTTCAGAATGCCCTGTAAATAGTTAAGGATGAAAAAGTATATCATGGAATGTAAATCTATTGCTCAAGTTTCTTTGATATATATCTTTTCAGGTTAGGCGCTGAAATGCGGTGAATACGATCATCTACAATGTCCGGGAACAGTGTGTGCATCATCTGCAATGGGGGTGCCACCTCTTGCAAGAGACTGATAAACAATCCTGATATGATTGCAGAGCTTTTTCTATGTTGTGAAGAGCGACTGTCTTTGGGTCAAAAAGACATCAAACAACTCAGTGATCGTCTAACTAGCTTGGATGATGCGGCCCGAAAGTCTGTGCATTATCACAGCGAATGTCGAAAGCCCATTGTCAACAAGGGCATGATTGAATGGCTCAAGGCCAAACGATTTCTGTCTGATTCCCAAGCCTGTCTTTCTTGAGGACCAGAACGCCCTGGCAGTTCGTCTGAATCTGTTCGTCCTAAAAGAACAAAACTCGTCCCCAAGACAGAGGTGTGTCTATTCTCTTACTGCAGCTTTTGTCCTAATGACAATTCTAAACCGCTCCACCGTGTTTTCTCCGACACGATGGGTGAAAATTTCCTCGAAATAAAGGCGTTAATCTAAAATGCCGATATTTCAAAAACTATACGTGCTAGAGAAAAAGCAATGCCATTTTTGAAATCAGCAGCAAAAATGCTTTCCAACCCACACACAATAAACTCAGAACCATTTTTGGTGTCGACCAGTGTAATCGCTCCCAATGTAGACCTCTGATAGATTCTTGACTAGATTCTTATCACGCACTCTGGAGTGGATGGTAAGAGGTAACCCTATTGAGACGGGTGTCTGGACAGTCTTCTGGAATCCGCTATCCTTCTTTGGCTGGTGCATGACCTGGCGATCACTCCGAGTGTTCTGGATTAGAAATTGGGAGGCAACATACACATTTTTGTCCACTTCTTCATTGCGCATTCCCGACACCGTGAGAACATGAGGGCCAAATAGAAGACGTGTTAGGAAGAACTGGAGTAAGGGAGGATGTTCGAAGTCGTCAAAGCTGCCAAAGAAGGACCAGTTTCTGTGTTGCATTACTTCGTGGCGTAGAATGTTCGCCGTGTTCTTCAACTGGAAAATAGTGCTGTCGTTATCCAGTAGTGAAGTCCGAATTTCCATTGCCTTGCTAACGGCTGTAGGGAGGACGAGGTTGTCGGGTTCATTTCTCCGCACCGATTTGACGAACTGCACCTTTGGAAGCCTTTCAGAAAGGAGCCCTCTGAGATACTTGCAATAGTTTGTGGATTCCGTGATCTCCATCTGGTACCTCTTCAGGATGGACAGATATTCACCATTCACCTCAGCCATACTCAGGGTTGAATCCGCATCAATGAGGGTGTTCTGAATAGAGATAATCACCTCTTCATCACACAGAGAGCGAATGAGCTGGTCATTACTATAGTGCTTTAGAGTGTAGGTACACTGAGCAGATCGCAAGCAATTCCGATGGTAGTACTTTTCGAGAGCAGAAGCATCTCCAGCACCCTCCAAATCTGACACACATGTTCTGACAGTCATCTTGAGTGTGAGTAAATTATATACGTATATATAATTATATAATTAATCGAAACAATCCCCCTACGTTAATGTATATTACTCGTAATTAAATTCTGGTGGTGCCTGCGGCTTTATTAGGACCTAATGTACATATCTGGCAAAAAATATACTTAAATTATGTTCCAAATATATCCGAAAATGTGCCACATCTTGGAAATATCCGAAAATATGCCAAATCAACAGTAAATTTGACTTTATATATTATATTATATATATATATATATATATAATATATATATATATATATTATATATATATATTATAATATATATATATTAGATATAATATATATATATATATATATATTTGGAACATAACTTCGAGATTTTTTTTGAGAGAAAGATGCGCTAGTTCGAAGAACAGTCAGATCTAGACTGTTCTTCAGAAGAACAGTCAAGATCTCAAATTGGTATTAAATATACATATGATCAAAACTATACTAACACACAAAAGTACTCACCCTGCTCCATAGTACATCAGAAGTGTTTCTATAGTTTGCTCTTTCGTTTGTAGGAGCAGCTACTTTCACGTTGTAGCGTCCAGCAATAGTCCCCTATCATGTTGGGACTGAATCGTCCTTGGTATCGGGTTCCATGGTGGCAATGTCCTGGTGGAAACGTTCCCCTGCTCATCACTGACCGCGCCAAGATTCGTTGGGAAGAAATCAAGATGTGAATGGAAAAAGTGGATTTTGAGTGACATCCGAGCCCCAAGCGCATGGTAACTCTTCAACATGTCATTTACAAGTTCCTCATAATTCGATGCTCGAACATTACCTAGGTAGTTCTTTATAACAGCCAAAAAGCTCTTCCAAGCAGCTTTTTCCAGGCAGTTAGGCTCTTTACAAAGTCATCATCATTGAGTAGTTGACGAATTTGAGGGCCATTGAAAACACCTGCCTTTACTTTGGCTTCAGATACAGTGCGTTCAAACTTTGCTAACAAATACTGAAAGCCAGTACCATTTTGATCCATGGCCTTCACAAAATTTTTCATTAACCCAAGTTTCAGATGCAATGGAGGTAAGTACACCTTTTCACTGTCAACAAGAGGTTTGTACATACAGTTGAACCTGCCAGGTGAGTCTTTCGGTCGTGCTGGCCATTCCTTTTGTTTGTAATGTTTGCTGTCCGCTCTAGAGTCCCACAAACAAAGAAAACACATGTGCTTAGTGTAACTAACTGGAGTCCTAGAAGCAAGGAGATTACCTTCAGGTCCCCACACAGATTCCACTGATGTTCTTCATATTTAACAGCATATAACAAAGTCTTCATAGTTTCATAAGTTTCACTCATTTCATAGCCATGCGCCATTGGAACACTCGGAAGCTTATTTCCTGTATGCAGAAGAACGGCCTTTAGCGTGTTTTTTCCTGAATCTATGAACAGCCGCCACTCACTCTTATCATAAGTGTGAGACTCACAAAGTTGTTCCATGAGTGGTGTCAACATCAAAGCAGTAACAGAGCTTGTGTTCCATCTTGAAGAAGCTTGAAAGTTCTTTATGTCTACGACGAAACGTGTGATGAGAACTCCTTGTAGCAAATTCCATTCCTTGAGACGAGATCCAAGGACTTCACTTTTCTCCTTGGGTAGATCTAGGTCCCTAGCAAGGTCATGTAGCATTTCCTGACTGATGAATTTGGGCTCTCTGTTGTCTGCCATTTCTTGAAAGTCTGTATCCATGGGATTATCCTCCTCGTTCGAATCTGATTCACTTATAGCACTTGCAATTGGAACATTTGGAACTGGGAGATCAGGACCATGTGGCACAGGCCTGATGGCAGAAGGTACGTCAGGATACCTGATTTTAGCTCGCGTTTTTACTGAATATCCTTTGATGTTAGTGAGGCAGAAGTAGCAGTCAGTACTGTGATCCTTTTGTTCACGCCAAACCATTGGGATGCCGAATGCCATGCCTGATGGCCGTTTGCCACGCATCCATTCATTCAAGTGGTTCACACAGGGGTTGCATGCTACGTGAGGGGCCCACTTCTTATCTTGATCACCTATACGGCACTTGAAATAATGCAGATAAGCTGCTTTAACATTCTTTGTAAGAGGTTTCTTCAGACTGTCTGGGGTAAAAATTCCCACATATGTAAACAAAAACTGTCCTATGCATTCACACAGTTACGGCGCTCCATCACAGCCCGGTACAAGGTACTATATACGGTAAACCAACAAATTAGGACTCCACTAATCAAACCATCATATCGCAAAGAAATAAAAGTTAAACATAGTCAATAGCTGTACGATCAGTAGGAAAAATGTAAACAGCTGCTAACCCTCGCCAATACGCAGCGCCACACCTCCCTGCTAGCACAAACCACACAGACTCAAAAAACTGCACTGCCAATAGTGAGAAAGAAAAGTTAAGAGTTAAAATGAAAACATTGGTGAACTATTTCTGCTGATTTACCCATATTTTTCAGATGCGTCGGTCTCAAAATGAGTGATAGAGTAATTGAACATCAGATTCGAGTCAGCAGGTCGATTACCTATAATCAGCTCATTAATCAGAACTATCTCGATTTTTTTTGTCGTCCAGTGTTATCAGAGATCCATGCCTGGAAAGCGTTGGAGCAGGTGTTCTCCAGGGAGAACACTTGCTCCTCGATAGGAAGTGGGGTTCACTTCCTTGAAGTGAGATCCCGAGGGCGGATCTCACCCCCTCGGCGTGGTTGAGCTGACGAATGTGCTGCACAACAGGATGCACAGGAATAGTCCAGGGCAAGGCGAAATATTTGTGGTACCATGCGGTACGCTTAAATATACAATCTGAAAGGAATTTGTTACTTTCAATCTGCAATGAAATTCAAATTGTGTAGCTCATGTTATTTGTACATGACACCACTTAATATCAGAAAATGTTTAGTAGTCAGTGGACCCACGTACACCCCGGACAATCTAATAGAGACCTATTTTTAGATGCACAAATATGTCTGAAACAAAAATCAAGTAACTCGTCAACTAATGTCCTGGGGTTCGTTGGCGATTCGTCGATCGCGAAATATTTGACTTTCTCGAAATTACCAAAATGTCATAAATCACAAATGAATGTAGTACAATTTATTTGGTGCCACGTGACAAGAACTAAACATGGCCTATTGTAATAAGAACTACTAATGCAGTATATTGGTACAAGTTTAGTCATGAAGGCAAAAACCTAAAAAAAGGCGGACAAAATTATTCGGTTTCGCGGAAAACTTTCAACATAAATGACAATACTTCACTAATATACAACATACTGGTACAGTAACATATCAAAATCATCCGTCATTCCCCATTTTTTTTTGGTTACCATGACAAACACATTACATATTTCAGACAAACATGTTCATATATTGAAATACAAATAACATATAGAATAAGACAGACAAAGAAAAAGTGTTATCGTGTATAGATAACCAGGTGACAATACTACATTGGACAAATATATAAAATTCAATTTGCATAGCAACAGTTGCTATGGAAATGGTACAAAATAACATATCCCCAAACAATTATGATTTTCCATATATATTTCCGACCACTATGCATGATGATTATATATTTGAACTGAAAATGACCACCTATGAGTACACATAACCTGCAAACTCTACGCAACAATATTTTTATATTATACCCATGTGTTGCTATGGTAACGAAGACAACAACTGACTGAACTGAGTCCTTATTGCCCATAGATTTAAGCAGTTTAGACGAAGTATTACTGGTAATGATAATTTTTACATGTTTTGTCATATTTATATACGTTGCAAATAATAATAATTACAATAATATCTACAATATACCATAACAAAACAATCATGATTTTCAATTGAGAATCAACAACACCGGCACGAGTAATAGTAATTTAATTATTCTCCATCTGAATCTGACTCATCGTCATCTTCTTCCAACGCTGTGGTCTTCAGTGGATTGAGGCATCCCACACCGCCTCCGCATTGACAAGCCTAAGTGCATGCCAATTTGTGCTTATGGCATCCACATTTCTTGCTGCATTTTGATGATACACAGCGACAGGTCACCATGTCCAGTATATTTGATGGTGCGGCCTGCTGTGTCATGAGGATTGGTCTTAGTCTATCCTTGTTTATTTCCCAGCCATGACTCGTGGGTAGTGGTACAGATGGCTCGTCCTCCAAGGCGTGTTTCCAGATGTATGTCTGGTAGTTCGCTCGATTGACATGGTGATGAAGAGAGTCGGATGTCGGAGGCAAGTTCTCGCTTCGTGCTTGGGTCTGTGTGAATAGCGTGTGTCGTGCTTCATCAACGTCGCAACATTTCACTTTCGGTACGTACAGAACACAAACAAATTGTTGCACTGCATCGCACGCTTCTTTAGGTGCGGTTGTAGAAGTTCTAAGTAGTCTAAGTCCACGCAGGAGTGCGGTGTGTTCCTTTACGATAGTCCAAGGTTTCAGTTTGCCCATACTTAACATCGCACTTGTACTGTCACATCCAGTGATCGCATGGAATGCCGGTAACAGCTCACACAAATCATTTCCAAGCGATTCCGAAATTTGATGCAGTGGAATATATCGTTTCTTCTCTCGGACACCTGTCTTCATCCACATTTGCACCTGCAGTGTTGGGTAATAGTGCATGCCGAGACTGCCACATCGGTGTCTGGAGATGATATGACGAGTTTGTTGGCGCCTTCGCTAACATATAATGAGCATGGAGGAATATCCGCGTGTCTGCTTCCTCTTGATTTGAACACAAATGCGGCACCTCCTTGTGTTCATAGTTTGTCACCCGTATGACTTCTCTACTATCGGTTTTCCCGCCAGCTATGTACAAAGCTTTGGATGCAGGTATGCTCCCCTGCCCAAGGTGAGAAAAATCCACATCCACGTATCCATACGGTAGTTATCCAGTTCTCTCACGATTTGCAGTCTTTTAAAATCAGTTTGTTTACAAGTTATTTGTAAACAATAATGTGTATTGTTATATAACAACAACGGTTGTCATGGCAAACATATATTAATATATATATATATATATATATATATATAATATATATTATATATATATATATATATATATATCTATATATATATATATATATATATATATATATTGCAAACAAATATATCATGCAATTGATCTGGTCATCTAGCAATTATCTAATGATGCACATGGTACAATTTGCACATTGTCATTGACCTACCGTAACTCATCATATTAACACCGGCGAATATATAGTGTGTGTATATATACTGTACCTGTTACCATGGTAACATTGTTTATCAATCAGTCCCGTTTGCATAAAAATGTGATAAATATATTAATAGAATGTCAATTAGTGTAAGCCAATTAAGTCCTTAAATATCGATTTTATAGTTTCCAAATAATTTATTTATTGAAAATGGTGAAAACATTTTCAATAAATAACATTTACGATGTGATTCAAATACTCTTAATATGTTTCCTTAGTTATTATAGCAAGACATGCATACAGTGCTATATTATTATGATAGAGTAGTTAATAGTTTATTTGTGCTGATGGATCGGCAATTTTATTTGAAATATATGTACATAATATATACATAGTGATCGAGAATATAGATGTATATTCAGCTTTTTATGTGATTCTATATTTTATCATCACCATAGCAACCGTTGCTAATCAAAATAAATTTCATATATCTGTACAAATAATTATGATACGTGTCTATTTCCGAAATATAAACATTTCTTTTTATCACTCATATTTTATATGTTATTTATATTTTAAAATATGAACATGAATGTAAACAAATGTGTAATGTGGTTGTTATGGTGATGGGGGAATAATAGATGATGATTTTGATATGTTAAACTGACCAGTATGTTGTATATTAATGAAGTTATTGTCATTTATGTTGAAAGTTGTCGGCGAAACCGAAGTAATTTTTCCGCCTTTTTTTAGGTTTTTGCCGTTCCATAACTAAACTTGTACCAATTACTGCATTAATAGTTCTTATTACAATAGGCCATGTTATTCTTGTCACGTGGGCACCAAAATTAAATTTGTAACTACATTATTTGTGATTTTATGGACATTTTGGTAATTTCGAGAAAGTCAAATATTTCGCGATCGACGATGGCCGCCCTACGAACCCCATGGGACATTAGTTGACAGTGTTAACATCGATTTTTGTTTTCTAGACGGTGCTTCCTTCGGTGCCTCTGAAAAGGTTAAGAATCACTGGTCTATACCGATGCCAGCCAGGGCCTTGAAAACACAGATGTCGGCGGTATTAAGGATCGCAATTTTCATGTAGTGTACTATTATAGCGCTGTATAGCCAGGAACACTGGTTGTTACTGGAAAGCTTCTGTTAGGAACTTAGAAACCTAGAAACTATTGGGCGTGGTACAAACAATACATATGACTAGAAACTTCCAGATAGTGCACCGGCATATCATATAACACGATAAGAAACCACCGTGTGTAGCTACAGAACTTGCTGTGTTATCTAGGCTGTCAAGTGTCAGTTGGAGACCATTAAGCGTGATTCAATACCTATAATGTAACTCAGATAGTCCTATACGTGATTACAGATGATCCATTGTACCTAGATTCCACAAACCTCGTATAACGGTATAACTATAGATCATTGAACGTGATTAAAGTGTATCAAGAGTGATTAATGGAGATTGGATGTGAATAAATGTCACTGGATGCGGCAATGTTCTGTTTGCTGTGGCTAGAGACCATTGACTGTGTAATTCGACGTGATTACATGTGACTTTGGACACGTGTTCGGAGAGGCCGTGCGTGTAGCGGTGACAGTAACTCATAAAAGCGACTGTTAATAATTACACACCGAACTCGCAAATTTTCGCCCCCTATCACCCTTAACCCCTTTTTGCTCTTGTATAGTTTGTCATTCTGGCTTGTATATCAATATTAATACATAATCATTCCATCAGACAGCCTTTAATAATGTCTAGATAAAACGTGCAGATTGTTAGAGAAAGGTACATTTTTGTTTTCTTGTGTCCTTTTAAATACGCACACACACACACACACACACACACACACACACACACACACACACACACACACACACACACACACACACACACACACACACACACACACACACACACACACACACACACACACACACACACACACTCATACAAACACACACACACGCACACCCACGCACACACACACACACACACACACACACACATACAAACACACACACACGCACACCCACGCGCACACACACACACACACACACACACACACACACACACACACACATACAAACACACACACACGCACACACACACAAGCATGCTCGTAATATTCATCATGAAAACACTCCTTCCGCTGTTGGCTCGTGGGATTGCGCTGGGGTCGTGAGTGTGCAATGTGCCAAGCGGGAATAGGCAAGGCTAGAGTACCTTGAATAATAAGTCTCTTATTACAGAGACCCTAGGCAAGGCAAGGCAAGGCAGGCAGCGCGTAAACAGACACCCGCGTGATGCCGCGTTGGGTGTTGCAGGGTGGACACATTTTCATCCGCCTTGAGCTAACTTGATAATTTGTGTGTAGAACCTTTTGTGCGTTGTTGCTCCAAAGTTTATTTTTGTTTCTCTCATTTTCTCTCTCTTCTCTCTCTCTCTCTCTCTCTCTCTCTCTCTCTCTCTCTCTCTCTCTCTCTCTCTCTCTCTCTCTCTCTCTCTCTCTCTCCTAAACCCCTAGAGATCAACTATACATGGTTATTAGCGTAAAGCCATATTTTCATGCTACTACGAGACATCAGAAATAGTTTACGCAACACCAAAAAAAAGGTGGTTAACAGGCGAGATTGAAAAGAAAAATCATGTCCTTTTGAAACAAGATGTATTAGTAAGGTAGTATGGATAGAAAGAGAAGGTATGCTAAATAAACCACGAAATATAACAACCAAAGAAGACATGGGATGGGGATGACCAATAAGCTTTCACCACCTTTAAGCACTGTCTTTGTGTGATACTTTAACCAGCGCTCTGTAATATAGACAAGTATAATGTCTGGCTGCGTACTACACAATAAAAGGTATTTAATTATTACCAGCGAATAATAACGCGTGCAACACTATAGTAGGGCACTAATAAAACAGTCTCTCTGGTCATCGTCATAAGTTTTCAGTGAGTGTTAATTTTTGGAACCCATAAAATGATACAGTATTGTTAAGCACCTGTCACTGTATTTTTTTGTGTGTGTGTATGTGTGTGAGAGTGTGTGTGTGTGCGTTCGTGTGTGTGTGTGTGTGTGTGTGTGTGTGTGTGTGTGTGTGTGTGTGTGAGATGTGTGTGTGTGTGTGTGTGTGTGTGTGTATTCATCTAGTTGTATTTATCTAGTTGTATTTTACAGGGCCAGAGCAACGCTCGTACGGCCCCGTCTCCATATCAACATTTTTATCATTCATCCTTAGTGGTTAGTGTAGGCCGAAGCCACCACCCGGGAGGGGGGTCACAAACCCCCGGGTGACACCCGGTACCCATTTACTGCTGGGTGGACAGGGGCTGGGGTTTTAAGGAAACAGCCCATATGTTTCCGCTCCGCCCGGGGATCGAACCCGGGACTTCTCGGTTGTGAACCGAGCGTGCTAACCACTACACTACGGAGTACCCCGTGTGTGTGTGTGTGTGTGTGTGTGTGTGTGTGTGTGTGTGTGTGTGTGTGTGTGTGTGAGTGTGAGTGTGAGTAAGTAAGTAAGTAAGTAAATTTATTGCCATCAAATATTACAATATAAACTGAGATTGATATTATGTAGTGTTGAGGCACAGTCTGTCGAGCGTCAGCTCCCTGACAGACGGATTTATATATATATAGATACAATATGTATTACAGGCAACCCTTAATAACAGTTATTTTTACATTGATCAGTTATTGTTACCTAGTAATAATACTAACATAATAACAACAATAATAACTAAGATATTTACAAAATCCAGGTTTATTAATTGAAGGCTTAAGAAGTCTGGTTAGCTAGCAAATGTGGTTTTAATTTCGTCTTAAACATAAAAAAATTGTCAGTAGCAATAAACTTTTTGATGTCTGTTGGTAGTGTGTTCCATGTATGAGGACCATTACACACAATACTATTTTTAAAGAGTGTTGTGTTAAATCGTGGACACTTAAGATTACAGTCATTACTTCTCGTGATGTGTTGTCTGTCTATGAATTCAAAAAGTTGAGTTTCAGAATATTTAAGGCTTCTAAATATTGATAATAATAAAAAATGTGTGAATAATAAAACACAATGAAAGAGTGTGAGTGTGTGTGTGTGTGTGTGTGTGTGTGTGTGTGTGTGTGTGTGTGTGTGTGTGTGTGATATTTGAGTGACCCCTCGTGAATTCAAATATTTGGGTGAATGATGCATGAAAAAGATGATATACAGTGAGGGCTGGAAAAAAAATACACTCTGATCCGGAACCGAGAGAATTGAGTAAACGGAGTGGAATGGCGGGAAGGAGAAGGATGAGAGCGAGAGGTAACGCACGAGAGAAGACAGATGGCACATGTGGTAATGAACAAAGGGTGAAAGCAAGAAGCGAGGGAAAATATATAGATGAGAGAGAGAAAGAGTGAGAAAGAGAGAGAGAGAGAGAGAGAGAGAGAGAGAGAGAGAGAGAGAGAGAGAGAAGAGAGAGAGAGAGAGAGAGAGAGAGAGAGAGAGAGAGAGAGAGAGAGAGAGAGAGAGAGAGAGAGAGAGAGAGAGAGAGAGAGAGTAAAAGAGAGAGATTGTGTGTGTGTGGTGTATGTGTGTGTGTGTGTGTGTGTGTGTGTGTGTGTGTGTGTGTGTGTGTGTGTGTGTGTGTGTGTGTGTGTGTGTGTGTGTGTGTGTGTGTGTGTGTGTGTGTGTATGTCGCAAGGGTGGCAATGATGATTAAATTCCCCCAGCAAGATAAGCGAACATCCTCTGAACTAAGCCAAAAGAATCTGAGTCCCAAAGCTTCAGGAATTTGAGACTCACCAAAGAGAGAGGAAATAATCCACATGTCCCAGGGTGAAGGTAAAGATGACAGAGGAGGACAGATAAGACTGAGGGGGGAAGAGATAAAGGGATGAAGGGAACGTGATGACGGAAGGAAAAACAAAAAACAGGATCTTGAAGTAAAACGAAAACAAATTGGAAACATTCCATACGCGAAAGTGGGATTCTGTTGATGGATGAGGAGAAGGGGAGAGAAAGAAAATAAAGATGAATATAAAGAGAAGTCGGAGGAGGTGGGAGAGGAGAAGGAGGAGGAGTTAACGGGAAATGATGCAGAAGAAGAAGAAATAGAAGAAGAAGAAGAAGAAGAGAAGGAGAAATACTACCAGGGAAATTACATCCTTTTACTGTTAGGAACAAACAAACAAACAAACAAACTATTGTAAGATTTATTCATTCAGTTTCTCAGTGTAGAATCGAGTTTGATTTTCCCTTATGTACTTAAGAGAGTGGACATCATTTTTTTCCAATTTGAGTCATCAAGACCATCCTTATCAATGTTATTTACCTCAGGTTTTAGTAAATTCATCATTTCTATTAATTTGACCCTAAACATTCACATGGACCTACAATATTCTGTTTGGTAGTTTTAAAAACTTCTCTGATGTGTAATAAACTAGAACAGACTAATAAACAATGAGATTTGTCACTCCATATATTTGATTTTAATTGTTGGGTTTTACAACCCTAGATTTTTCAAATTTGTTGATATAACTTTGTATTTACGATCCTACTGAAAACGTTCATTGTTTAATCAACTTCACTTTAGCTAAATCTTGTAGCGGATAAGTTAAGCTTTCTTTTGAGTGACAATTAATTTCCGTAAGTGTCTTTGTTTAGGTGCTATGGCGATCGAAAGGAGGCTCACCCGTCATTCGGAGGGTCATTTCCGGAAAGCACAATTTTGACAAATCCGTGATTTATGAGATTATTGCCAGGTTTCAGATATGCCACCCTCGTTAATATTATGCTCCAAGTGGTCCTATATCAAAATCAGGTGAGTGATCTCGGGGCCCTCTCAAACACGAAAACACCCCTTAGCTCCAGGTGTAGATGGCCTGCAGCCAGAACAACGGCCCAGCACACCAGGCAGAGGCGCTGCCCAGCGTGGCCGAGATGGATGCCATCATCGTGGTGGTCCCCAGCAGCCTAAAGCAGCGCTCCGAAAAGGAAAAGATACCCATAAGAAGCCGTTGAAGCAACGTGCGGAAGACAACAGGGAGAGGAAGGCGGAGGCGCTGCCGAGCGTGCCCGAGGTGAGGTCCATCATTGAGGTGGTCCCCCAGCAGCCTAAAGGCCGTGTCACACAAGTGAAATTTTACGGCATCTTTTGGTATTTTGCTACCATTTGATGCCCGTAACGGTGGCAAAAAGTGCGCGTGTCGTCACACGGTGTTTCGGCTACGAGCATCTTCTACTGCTATTGGCCTCAATTTGTGTGTTTTGGCACATTATATGCCAAAATATGCCAAGATTGATCATTTCTCTTTATTTCACTGAAATGTTTAGTTCGTACGAAGTCTTGCGTGGCGTCGGCTGCTCCGAGATGTAAACAAAGATGCCCGTATTGATAGGAGAGGACGATCATGAGCGACTCCACGTTTGCTACCAAGAGATGCCCGTATCAGGCATCAAATGGTGCAAAATACCAAAAGATGCCGGAAAAAAAGTGTCCGTATGACACGGCCTTAAGGCAATAACTTGTGTACTTGAATACTTGATGGTACTTGTGATCCCTCACAAGTACCATCTTCATAGTCTACACCTCCGCTTCACCGAATTACAGGTTCGGCCTTCCTCGATCTTTACATTCTCATACATTCTTCTTCCCAGCATGATATTTCCCGATATTCCACCCCAGTATCCTATTTCCCCTTGGCATTCCACTCCCTAACACACTATCATCCCAGACATACCGTTCCCTTCCTTATACATTCCTCTTTCTTAACATATCACATACACTGCCCGACATTCACACACTTCCCCCATTACTTATCTCCCCTTCAGTAATCAATTTAGTATAAACTTTAATTCTTCATATTACAATTCTCAACTCTCTACACTTACTACTATACTGTCCCAGAATCTCTCCTACTTCCACTCCGCAGATATTTCCATAATTCCTGCTAATTACCCATCTATAGTGCTACATAACCCTCCCCTTGCAATTTCTCTTTACGTTACCATATTTCACCTTTCTATGTTCGCTCAGTCATCAGTCCTTCACTCTACTTCTGTGTGTTTCAGGTTCAGTGGAATTTGATCCGAAAAGTATCATTATCATTATTGTAATATTTTGTTAAATACATGAGGAAAATGAGAAATGATTACCAAGACCAGGACATATATACACAGACAGAACCTCCTTACATACAGACGCACAGATGGACGAACAAACCAACAAATAAGCAAACAGACAAACAAATAGACGGTGCAAACACAGATGAAGGAAGAAAAACCGAAATTATGATGCTATTGAATATCCAGAAAAATCTTTGAGAATTCCGCTTCCACCATTTTTTTCGGCGCAACTCGGGTTTCTAATTCTCCTCGACAAGATCCTCGTTTTTTCTTTTTCAAAACCTTCGATTCAGTAAGAACCTTGGGAGCCTGAGGGAAGTACTTGAGGATGGGCTAATGCGGGAAGGTATTGCTCCAGAGTAAAGGCTTATACTCGCTACGCCTGGCTGCATCAAAAACTCCCAAACTTAGTAAAGATAAGGCGATTATATTCTTTTTATTTTTATGAGAAAAGAAAATGGAACAACTTTATATTGGTAAAAGTTCCTAAGAGGGATTAACGGGTCTTTTTTTCCCTTTTTTTCCGGTTTTCATCGGTGCAGCAAGAGATAGCAAGATAGACATGTGTGTGTGTGTGTGTGTGTGTGTGTGTGTGTGTGTGTGTGTGTGTGTGTGTGTGTGTGTGTGTGTGTGTGTGTGTGTGTTTACATTTGTGCCTATAGCGCCTGTAGGCAGTGGTGACCCAGGGCTCAGATGGTAGGCTCTGGAGGTTCACTTGAGGGCTCTGATGGTTGGTCCTCGCCCGTGGTGGCGCAGGCAGGATTCTTATAGTGACGCCTGTGATTAGAGGCTCATGCCGCCCCCCTGTGTCCTCCGATGCACTCGCAATCGAAGGTAGAATTGATGGGCAGGGCATGTGGGTGTTCTTAGGCCACTCGACGGTGCAGAAAGGTTTTGGTTTTCTTCGGAGATCGAACTCGGGTCATCGAGAACGACAGTCGGAGACGCTAACCACTCCGCTACAGCCTCCCCGCCGTGTGTGTGTGTGTGTGTGTGTGTGCGTGCGCCTTATTACCTCCGCCAACGAAGTTGGAGGGGTTATGTTTTCACCCCGATCTGTCTGTCTGTCTGTCTGTCTGTCTGTTTGTTAGTGTACAGGATTTCTCGAAAAGTTACGGATAGATTTGGACCAAACTCGGTATATCAAGTCTATTTGGTATAAGGAAGAATTGATTGACAGGCGCTCGCTGTCGCTTACCATAAGACCCGTGGAACCAAGTTTCCGCCAAAAAGTGTATAAC
>JACEEZ010008168.1:75000-110958 GCA_016584305.1 Chionoecetes opilio
AGCCACGCAAAAGGTAGGCTACTCACCTTAACCCCATGTGGCGGCGGTGGCGGTGACGTGGCGAGGAAGAGTGAAGCTTCGAGACGGCGTTCCGGTGGTGCACAGGGCGATCTGCAAATCTCATTCCATTTTGTTCAGTTTCACAATACTTCGAATATTTGGGACACACACACACACACACACACACAGGTACTCCGTGGTGTAAGGGATAGCACGCTCGGTCCACAACCGAGAAGTCCCGGGTTCGATCCCCGGGCGGAGCGGAAACAAATGGGTTGTTTCCTTAAAACCTGAGCCCCTGTCCACCCAGCAGTGAATGGGTACCGGGTGTTAGCCGGGGTTTGTGATCTGCTCTCCGGGGTGCTGGCTTCGGCCAACACAAAGCACTAAAGATGAATGATATAAAAATGTTGATATGGAGACGGGGCCACACGAGCATTGCTCTGGCCCTGTAAAATACAACTAGATGAATACAACTAGATGAACACACACACACACACAAACAAATTAACAATCAAGCAAGCACACAAAAATAGCGCTGGCTAAATGAAACAGTTTGTAAAGCGAAGTATTTTATTCCGTGCACCTTTTCGTTCGCGTTCACGAGGATGACAATAATTCTAGTCAAACGAGAGGCTCTATTTTCCTTCTCAGCCTGTATGACTGGATCCCCTCGATATGTGTTATTCGGGTAATCTTAAGGGTGCTGAACTCAATGACTAGATGTAAGTTATCACGGTGATATATACCCGTCAGGGTGGCTCGGTTGGTAGAGCTGTGAGCTCGCGTGTAGCGTCCCTGCATTCGGTCAGCGGTTCGAGCCCACCAAGTTCGTCCTGACGTGGTGGCGCTTTGTATAGTCAATAACCTTGTAGTTGGTACTTGCAAAGTGTCTAGATAGGATCAAAATATCTTATCTTATCACGGTGATATCTTACTCTTGTACGAGCTGAACGACCCTAACAATACTGACATACTTTGTTTTGATTGGTAACCTTTTCATCCTTCAAAGCCTTCTGCAGTTTGAATAAAACGTGTTAACCAGTAAATAGGCGTTCACACCTAGGTGTAAAACGTGTTCGAGTTTGTATTCCGTTCAGTTCTAGGGTAAAATTATTAGATTGTAACACCAGCGCGTGAGGGAGGAGGGAGGGAGGGAAGGAAGGGGGGAGGGAAGGAGGGAGGGAAGGAAGGGGGGAGGGAGTGAGGGAGGGAGGGAAGGAAGGAGGAGAGAGAGGGAATAAAGGAAGGAAGATATTTTTTTTTTCTCTCATTCTACTACTACTACTACTTTTTCTACTACTACTTCTCTACTACTACCACTACTACTGCTACTACTGCTACTACTACTACTACCACTACTACTACTACTTCTACTACTACTACTATACTACTACTACTACTACTACCACTACTACTACTACTACTACTACTACTACTACTACTACTACCACCACCACCACTTCTACTATTTTTTCTACTACTACTACTACTACTCTACTACTACCACTACTACCACTACTACTACTACTACTACTACTACTACCACTACTACTACTACTACCACCACCACCACCACTACTACTACTACCTACTACTACTACTACTACTACTACTACCACCACTACGACTACTACTACTACTACTACTATTACTACTACCACCACCACCACTACTACTACTACTACTACTACTACTACTACCACTACTACTACTACTACTACCACCACCACCACTACTACTACTACTACTACTACTACTATTTCTTCCAAAAAAAAAAACACATACACACACACACCTGCTATCTAGATTAAAACATGACCAATACATGTTTTTTTTCTTGTTTTTTTTTACATGCCGATTCTTTTTTTCCTTTCTTTCTTTCTTTCTTTTTTTCTTTATTTTTATTTTTTTACTTCGTTATTTTTTTTTTTTATATAGAATTTTTTTTTCGAAGATCAGATAAAAAAAATTGTCAAAGAATTTCGGGTAAAAAATATAATCGAGAGAGAGAGAGAGAGAGAGAGAGAGAGAGAGAGAGAGAGAGAGAGAGAGAGAGAGAGAGAGAGAGAGAGAGAGAGAGAGAGAGAGAGAGAGAGAGAGAGAGAGAGAGAGAGAGAGAGAGAGAGAGAGAGAGAGAGAGAGAGAGAGATTCATAGTGAGAAAACATTTATTTTGCTCAAATTTGCAGTTTTTTGGCGTTTTGTGAAAAAGTGGGGGCGAATTTTGAAAAAAAACATTCTTAAAGGTTACCTTAATTTTTTAATAGCTTTCCAACGGTATGCATTGATTTTCTGTAGCACGAATAGAAACCGAGATGCGCAGCTTTTTCCGGAAAAAAATTTCACCCCCTAACCCTCACTGAATTGATCTGTCTGTAGTAAAGTGTTCTCGTTCGGCGCTTCGCGCCTCACTCGAACAATAAGCATGATGATTATTACAATCTAACTTCTCTATATTTTTAAGTAAGTAACGGCAAAACACATGAGAATCACGTAATAAGGATGTTTTTTATAGTGGCGCCTTTGATGAGAGCAGGCTCATGCTGCCCCTGTGTCCTCCGATGCACTCACCGTGGAAGGTAGAGTTAATGGGCAGCATGTGAGTGTTCTTCGGCCACTCGACGATTGCAGAAAGATTTTGGAACCTGGCGGGAATCGAACACGGAACACCGATTGATTGATTTAATGCCTGAAAAGGTAAATGTGCCAGACACGGAACGCCGAGCTCACCACTTGCAGGCGCTAACCACTCTGCCACCGCCTCCCAATGTATACTTTCGGCGAGTGATTCAAATGACAAACCTTGATTTCCTCTACTATTACTTTTCTTTGCGTTTCTATTTTTCGATATGTCATCATGATATTTTTTACTGTTTGTGGGAAACACTAAATAACCCAAATAATCATATTGCAGTCATGAGTAGACTGCTGTGCCGCCAAGGTGCCTCATCACCGGAGAGGAAAATAGTGAGAGATCGTCCACCTTTAAGCTTCCTGTTTTTCGTCTCGAGCCTCATCATTTTATTTTTGGTTCTCTTTCTCCTTAGTAATTTTTTTTTATTGCCTGATTAAGTCACTCATTTTTCATATATGGTTTCATTATGGCCTGCTGTATTACATGCCTTTCTTTCTTCCTCGTTTTCTGCCTGATACGCTTTTTGTGTTTGTGTCTGTTTATTTGTGTGTTTGTGTCTGCTTATTCCTTTTCATCTCTGTTGCATGTCACTGTCTATACATTCGCTTTTCCATCTCCCCTCTCCTTCCCTCCCTGTCCGTCTGTCTGTCTTACTGCTAAATCTCTTTTCATCGGGCATTTGTCTCTTTATGCATGCTGAGTTTCTGTCTTTATTCTGTGTGCTTAGCATATCAATCCTCTTAGTTACGCTTGTGGGTGTGACCGAAGATTGTGTCCCTGTGGGATATCTAGTTTTCGAACCTTATGTATCAGTACTGTGAAAGGAACAGCTATGGTCCTTTCATACGTTAGTATATACGCCAATTCTTTCTACGTTATTATAATGGCAATTTCTTTTCACAAAAAAAAAGACTGATAATAATCATATTTTCAAACCATTATTTTAAATTTATTGGTGTGCTTAGTTATTCATGTATAATTATGTATACACGGATGTTTATCTTATTTACCAAACATTGACTTTATTCATTGATGTGCTGAGGCATTCATATATCTAGCTATCAATCATGTAATTTTCTATATAATTGCCATAAAAAGAATAATAGTAATAATGTTAATAACAAAAAATAATCATTATCATCATTTACGTATCATCATTCTCCATCATTATCATCGTCATCATCATGAATATTGCCTCTATGTTTAGTTCATGTTTTGTACAGCGTTGAGATAGTGTGTAGTGTACACGAGGGTGGCGGTGACAAAGGGACACAGAAACAAGTCTTTTCACGTGACAGCGTTACATAGCCTCTTATTTCTAAATTTGCTACAAACTTTCACATTGAATATAAGGCAGCTTATTATAGAATACATTGTTCAATTACTCTACACAGGTGAATCAGCTTCTTACCTCTGGCGAGTGAGGAATCATTACTTGTGAGTTTCTACAAAAGTATTAATCTCCAGTTTATGTTTAAGAAATTAATGTCTCGTGAATGGTTTTGATATGTCTAGTTAATGGTTATTAGCCTTACACCTTTCAGAGAACAGGAAAAGCTGAGACAAGACCAAACTGGCTAGTCAGTTGCAACATGAAATAAATACACAGGATTCCCCCTCCCCTGCCATAACTTGGTGCAGCATGTAATGTAGACTCAAGAGGATTTTCTGCTTTGCTAGAGGCTGCCAGCGAGCATTATGCCATTCATTTAGCACAGGTGAATACAACTGTTGATTTAATCATGAAGAAAAAAAACATACAGACGAGTAGCAGAACTCTATAACGCACTCAACACGGCTGTTGGTCTTGCCTTGTTCGTTAATTTTTCATGATTTTGAGATTCGGGAAGTTCCGAAAAGGAGAGGACCTTGATTCGTTTTCTTTTGAACCTTCCGCGTCAACCCCCGTAGCTGCGCACACATCCAACCCCGGCGTGCGGCCGTTTCGCAGTTTCCGCCCTCTCCCCTCACGGGGGCCTCAATCCCTGCTCCGCCACAAAGCACACTTAAAAGTTGATCCCCCAAGTGGGTTTTTGGCCCTTTAAACCCTTGTAGGGTGACGAGAGAAACCCACCTCCCTCCCGGGAAAATACTGGGGGGGGGCACCAGTCGCGTTTCACGACCCGACACCTTTTAAAATGATCTCCCTGGCCCTGGCAGCACTTGCAAGCATATGACCTGTAAAAGCGCTCAAAACAGCACGACTTTATTTGCTTGATTTTAGTCCCCCTGTGTCTTAGAAAAAATCCGCTTACAAGCTACCAGATTATCTTTGGTAACACAAAAAAGTTTTGAGCTTTTCATACAAAATATAGTTTCCACCAAATCTTACGGCAGCTGGTTGCAATATAAGTTTAAGAAGAACTGCCGGCAGAAAAACATGAAAAAATTAGATATTCTATGACAATCTTACCCAATATTTTGAGGAAAAAATTCATTTGGGGACACTCCTCTATAACTGCTATGCTCGCAGTACTTTTTAATGGAACAAGTGGGTCCCGAGGTTGCACCCTCCAAGATATACTCTGGAAATAAATACCTGACAGTACCCTGTCCTGTTAAAAAAAGGCCTACATACCTGGGAATGTTCATTTCGACACCAAATCATACGCAGTTTTTTGCTGCTTTGCACGGCACACGCAGCAAAGCAAATGACCTGAGGGCACATTTTTGCAACGGCACAGCGGTGGCGGTGTCATGGACCACTAGCGCTGTTCATTTTGTAAGTGTTGTACGTCAGTTTAGTTGGCGGTGCAGTATGGGAAGAAAGAGGAGGAGGAGGGGGGGGGGAAGGGGGGGTCCGCATGCGGCGGCACACTTTCCGCTTGGATCCCCACGGACTTTAACAGTCTCGTAAGTCCTTTGTCTCGTCTTACAGATACTCTCCTCAGTCGTCAGGTTTTTGTGTTGGGGGTGCGGTTCGTGTCAAGGTCGTCCTCCACCACTCACACCCCGTTTTAGTCCCTCGGGAGCCGCGGTCGGTGAGTACCCCTTCCGCAAGGGTTGACCCTCATCCTCATGTGTACCCGAGGGTGGAGGGGAGGGTTTGGGGGGCGGGGGGGGCGGGGCGTAAGAGGAGGGAGTCGGGGGAAGGCGCGGGGAGGGTAGCAGGTCAGTGTTGGCGAGCGGACACAGGGAAGGGGTGGAATGGTGGGGGAGGGGGAACACGGTGCAAACATCGGCCTGGACAGTGGCCACCGGGTCTGTAGCGGCGCTCGCTACGCACCACCCCCCCGCAGCCCCCAAGCCCCCTTGCTCGGCCCAACGTGCTTTGCATGATGGCTGCGCTGAAGGTGTAAAAAGATGCAGTCATAGAGATTCAAATTCCTTACAGCGTACCTGGTCTTATGCTCGTTAAGTACTATTTATGAGAGTGGGCAGGAGAAGAATGAGGGGGTTTTTTGGTGGTGAGACGCTCAAACCCAAAATTTTTTTCCCCCTTTTTTGGGTTAAAACAACCAAAAAAAACCAAAATGTGAAGGGTTTTTTTAAATTTAAATCTGCTTTTCCCCTTTTACATAATAATACTTTGTCAAAACAATAGCATGGTATTATTTCGTATTGGGCGCTAAAAAAAAACAAATTTAGCTTTCTTATCCGTAGTCTTTTCACCTACTTTTTTTCAACCCCCATTTACCATGGGGGCATGAATAATTAATGACGATACAAATACAGAAAAGTTCAGATATTTCAGCCGAAAAGGTTTTAAATTAGGTTTTAAAACGGGTTGGGTTTTGGTTAGGTTAGACGTGGGGTTGCTTTAGAACAAGGGGTATCAAGAAAAAAAAAAAAAATTTAAAAAACTTTCCAATAGGAAAGGGGGGCGGGGTTTTGGGTTGGGGGCCGGGAGGGGCAGGAAACGGCATATCTTTACCATATATAAACAAAACAAACACATAAGAAATTATTACCTTATATGGAAAAGAAGTTTCATGTGGTACTCACCCTGATGTGGTGTTTCTTTGTCATCAGCCTGCTGCTGCTGCTGTTGTTGCTGCTGCTGTTGCTGCTGCTGCTGGGTGTCTTGGCAGGGACGCACCTGACACAGACGGGTCTGGTTGACGAGCTGACACCGAGGGTTGTCCGTCGACCATCGGACAGAGAGTCCAACGCCACAAGTCATTACCGAACACTTGGACCATCGTCCGGAGGCACGTTCACACGCAGGGGGTCCTTCTGCCCTGTCTGGGGACAGACACAAAGGATTGTTGAAATCCACTGCTCACTTACTGGAATTGGTTACTCCTATGTTTTAGGCATAACAAGTGATTGTGGGCCCTTCGGACCCATGTATTGATGTTTGTCAGTAGTAGTATTAGACAACAATGTGAGTGCAAACTCCAATCATGTTGTTGCTGTCGTTGGTCACTGGTCAAAGTGCCTCGGGGTAGCCACCTACCACCACCGTAGCCTGTCTCACCCCAGCCCCACGCTTGCCTCACCCCAGTCCCACGCCTGCCTCACCCCAGTCCCACGCTTGTCTCACCCCAGCCCCACGCCTGCCTCACCCCATCCCCACGTCTGACTTACCCCAGCCCCATGCCTGTCCTGCAAGCACACATACACACACACGCACACGCACACACATACACGCACGCACGCACACACACACACACACACGCATGCACACACACACACACACACACACACACACAACACACACACACACACTCACACTGGTACTGGTACACTCACACTGGTACTCCGTGGTGTAGAGGAAGCACGCTCGATTCACAACCGAGAAGTCCCGGGTTCGATCCCCGGGCGGAGCGGAAACAGATGGGTTGTTTCCTTAAAACCCGAGCCCCTGTCCACCCAGCAGTGAATGGGTACCGGGTGTTAGCCGGGGTTTGTGACCTGCTCTCCGGGGTGCTGGCTTCGGCCAACACTAAGCACTAAGGATGAATGATAAAAATGTTGATATGGAGACGGGGACACACGAGCATTGCTCTGGCTCTGTAAAATACAACAACTAGATGAATACACACGCACACAAACGTTAAGTCCATGAGTCTACTGAATTTATGGAATGCGGCAAGATGTTACCGCAGAGTTTTTCATGTAATCTAATACAGTACTCCTAAAAGTGATTTTAGCCTAAAACCCCCCTTCAAAATGATTCAATCGACATGGGACCAAGCCACTTACCACCTACGATTTATTTGCGATTTTTTTTAGCCTACTCTCATCAAAATTAAATTTACAGTTTCGGCTACCCAAAACAGACAGACACACAGACAGACACACGGATACTCCTATAGTATATTAGATATATAAATCGCAAAAAAACGGAAGTTTCTTTGCTGACATCGCTTTGCAAGAGGGATATCCCTTTTGTTTACGGCATATCAACCCTCTAGCATTTCTCTGTGTGATATTGAGATAAATCAAATAAAGCCAAAACGCCAAATAGCACTTTCCAAAAATTGTATCAACCCAAAATTGAATCATCCATCCAAGACTTTCACCTTGCCAAAAAAACATATTCCACTGCTATTATGTCATGGTCTTCCGACGTTTGAAATTAACGACTCATTTGTTCAGTACACAATTTAATTTCACAACCCTTAAGCAAAATATTGAAAGGAATTAGCCAACTGATAAAAGTGTCAGAAAAAAGATACAAGTGTTATCATTTCAAAAGATCAAGAACTATGCAACCGAAACACTGAGTTGATAAAGTCAATAATAAGTTAATCGGTTTTATCGGAAGACCAATAAACTTCAAATGAAAAGTCATACTTCTGTTCCATAACTCACGTGTGTGCCCATCTGTAATACTTGTACATTTCTGGGTTATTTACTACAAAACCGATAGAATACGATGCAGATTCACGAAACTGATTTAAGTTTGTGTAATAACAATACGAAGGAAAAAAACGTAGCCTATTTATTTATTTTCTTCTTTCTTTTCGCTAAACACGAGATTAATGACCCAATTGCTGTTAGTAGAAATCTTCCACAAATCTACAAATGCAAACTCACATGTATTTTTTTTTTGCATTTGATCATCTAAACATAACAAGAAAATTCAAACAAGGAAATGCTCTGAATTAATGAGGCCCAGCACTTTTATTTAACAGAGTTCCAAACATGTGTAACTGAGTGCCCTGGACCGTGGTTAATTCAGGTACAGTCCAAACTGCGAACCGCCTCGTTAAATTGAATACCAGGATCGTAATCATCGTTACAGATTAATTACAAACTCTTTACACCTTACACCTCAAGTGCTAAGTCTATTGTCCTAACTCACCGATCTCTCATGGGGCACTATTATAAAGTTGGTTCACGACGACTAAACCCACCACCTCCTTAACACGTACTGGCGGTCTCGAATCAAGAGTCACCACTACTACTCATAACCTTAGACAAGCCATGGATCAGGGCCGTATCTCACTATATGCGAACTACGTGGTTGCATAGAGCCCCTGAAACAGCCAAGGGGCCCCCAAGCTGCCATTATTTTTTTTCATTTTTTTAGAATCTAGTCGTTTTCCTCTTAAAGTGCACCAAATTGATTGATTTAGATATTTTAGGCGTATCCCCGGACCACCTTAGAAGGCTTGGAATCCCCTCACCATAGTTTTCCAAAATTGGGCCCCCAAACAGCATTTCGCATAAGGCCCCCAAAAGGCCAGAAACGGCACTGCCATGGATCGCCGAGGGACATGGATGACAGTCACCATAACCTGTATTCAAAATATCAAGGGTCACTACTGCTTGGAATAACACGCAAATGAGAGTAGAAACACACGATGGACTGGCCGATAGGAGGTGGAATCTATGTATTTAAGTGCTGTCTCTCTACAAAGCGTCAGAAATGGGTACTGCGCTGCCCATACTAGGCCCACATCTCAACTATATACACAACACATAACCATTATACGCGTCACATTCTAAGTCTCCCTCCACATCAAAATAACTGCCTCTAACCTTCCCCATAAAGTTCGTGTTATTTACCCTAAATTCTACACGGTATAGTTTCTTATACCTTGCTTCGGTTGGAAAGATAGTGTGGGTACGGAGAAGCCATATACCGTGTCATTATTTTTCTTATACAGGTAAGTTAGTATAGACTGTTTTAGAGAAATGAAGTCAAATAATCTTGCCTGAACATAAAGGTCTATCGTTGTTTACGCTTTGCAATGAGTCTCTTCCTTTTCATTCTCTGCCTCCTCTTCGTCTACCTAGTTGTCCTCCTCCTCCTCCTCCTCCTCCTCCTCCTCCTCCTCCTCCTCCTCCTCCTCCTTAGTTGCAAATATTGGAGCCGATAAAATGACTGACTTTTCAGCCCCTTTCCCCCCCCTTACCAAACCCACCTCCTCCTCCCCTTCCGCTAATCCTTCCTCATCGCCCTCCTCCTCCTCCTCCTCCTCCTCCACCCTCACCACTCCTCACACCTGCACCATCCCTTCCACCTCCACAGCCACCGCCGCCACCAAAGCCTCCTCCTCCTCCTCCTCCTCCTCCTCCTCCTCCTCCTCCTCCTCCTACACTTCTTCCTCCCCCTCCACCTCCACAGCTGCCGCCGCCGCAAACGCCTCCTCCTCCTCCACCTCCACCTCCACCTCCTCCTCCTTCTCCTCTTCCTCCTCCCCCTCCTCCTCCTTCTCCTCCTCCTCCTCCCCTTTCTCCTCCTCCTCCTCCTCCTCCTCCTCCTCCTCCTCCTCCACCTCTTCCTCCACCTCCTCCTCCTCCTCCTCCCTCTCCTCCTCCTCCTTCTCCTCCTCCTCCACCCCACCCATACCTGCCATCACCTCGCCCTCCTCTTCGCCCTCCTCTTCCCTTTCTTCCGCCTCGAGTAACACCTCCTCCTCTACCCCCCCTTCCTCCTCATTCCTCCTCATCCTACCTCCCGATCTTCCCACGCCACACCCCCTACAACTGAAGATCAGCACACCTCCTTAAATTACCCGGCCCTACCCTATCCACATCCCCTTCCTATTTCATCCAACCCCTCCACCCCCTCCACCTCCTCCTCCCTTCCCCCTCCTATACTCCTTCCTTCTCCTACTCCTCACCCCGCCTCCTCCTCCTCCTCCTCCCCCTCCTCCTTCACTCCTCCTCCTCCTCCTCCTCCTCCTCCTCATCCTCCCTCCTTCTCCTCCTCCTCCTCCGCCCAATTCTCACTCCCCACGCCAGCCTCTCCTCCCACCCCCCGTTACCTCGTTTTCCCTTCCCCTGCTCCTTTGTTCCAGTAAGGCGAGGATCGCGGACGAACAGCAGAGTCAAGGCGCCCCCTAACGAACACAACCTTTAACAACTTTCAGGTTTTGGCGAAATGAAGGAAGACGTTTCACGGAAACCAGATGATCGGGGACTTCAATTTCCGAGGACAGCTGGTGGAGTTTTTGTGTGTAGGGTCACGATTGAACAAAAGGAAGCGCTTCTGTTTCCCAGGAGCCAGGATCGACGACATACTTGCAGCCGCGATGACGTCACCAAGAACACTAATGATAAAACTCTCTATGTTAATGCATGCAGAACAAACGACGTTGTACAGTAGCGGATCCGAAGAAATACTGGACAAGACAAGAAGTGACAGGAAATTCAAGAACTAAAACTAACATATCATTATTTCAGGAATTCTCCCAAGACTAGCGTGTGTGCCGACGCTTTTACGATTAAAGCGTCAGCGCAAAAATAAACGGCTAAGGTCCTCTTAGTGCACAAGAGCAATGTTAGAACTTCGCAAACTTCTGGGATAATTTCTACGAGGACCCCATCCTGGTTGAGGAGTCCATCATGTTTGGGGATGACGGATCCATCTCAGCCCCGTTGGCCACGCAAGACTAGGACGTTTCTGCCTAAATGATAAAGTTTCCTTTACAGATCAAAAAACGACGAGCGGACGGTTGGTAACAGGCATCACCGTTAACCCCTGTCTTACCCACAGCAACGCTGGGTCACGCTCCGGTTTCCGCAAATACTAATCAAAGTAACGTAATCAAGCGCACATGTTTACAGGGGACCCTAGACACCCGGCTGTAAAACCCCACGCAAGGTTACCAAAACTACTAAGGAAACTTCAATTAACTCTACTACAAAATGCCAGAAGCTTATTAAAGACGTAAACGAATATTACCCGCATACGTTGTTGCCGAAACGCAAGATAATCGTTAGATCACTGAGAGTGTGGTCAAACACAAAAAGATAAAACACTTAGTAGCTGAAATAGCCATACTCCAGGCTATAAGACATTCCCTAAAATTGTCGTACGCATAAAGCAGGTGGAGGTGTCATTCTTTAAATCAAAGATAATTTGCAAGCAATCGAAACCCCCCCCGGTGATAAAGTAAATCAAGATCATTATGACTCAGTCTACGCAAGATTAAGCTTAAACGGTAAATTCCTAACTATTGGACAATATATCGTCCTCCCAAATCAAAGCAGGGAAGTCGATTGCCTCCTCTATGACGAGCTAAAGTCAGTGTCAACAATAATAACGAGACATTATATGTGGAGAATTTTAACCTACTCGTATAAACTGGAATAATAATTCTGCGATAGAGAAGGTATGCGATGCTTGGTATGGAAACGAAGTAATTTAAAATCAGGTGGTCCGTGAGCCTACAAGGGATAATGTAGCCTAGATTTAGTTTTCACTACCGACATTGATCTGATTGATTATTGCGATATAGGTGAACATTGGCAAACAGTGATCACAGGTAATCAGATGCGGCATAAATTGCAACGTAGATAATCACAAAAATCGGACTAGTCCCAAATTATAATAAAGCAGATTTCACGAAGATCAGCAGGGTTACTAAGCGAAGTTGAATGGATTGACCTACTAAATGGTAATAAACCGCCGAAAACAGTGTAATGGATTCAAAAATAAACTCCAACGGTGGTGGGAAAAAACATGTTCCATGGTAAGAAAAGTTTGAAGATACATAAACAGGACCAAGTGGGATGAATAATGAGATCCAACAAAATTTCATTACAGAAAGCGCAGAGCGATAAAGTTTACAAACGATCAAATGCAGACTGCGATTTAGAGAATACAACGACGGAAACGTCGCTGCAAAGGACTAAGTAAGATCTAAAAAGCCGAGTATGAAAGAACAAAATTGCAAAGGAATCAAATCAACCCGAAAAGGTTCTGTCAATTACGTTCGAAGTAAGAAAAAACGTCAAAACAAGTATTTGGCACTGAAGATTAATAATAAGATCTTTGGTAAAGGATAAGAGTATGGCGTTAGTACTCAATGGAATACTTTACTGCGGTATTATTAAAGAAGACGAAACATCCATTACCAGAAAACCAGTAAACAATGTATGCGGGACTCGAAAGGGATAGCTGGTAAATAGGAGAGATAACGTAGACGAAATATCAACGTATTGGCTGAAAACTTGACCCAGCAAAATCCGTGGGGGTGGACGAAATCTCGCCGCGACTACTTCGGGAATGTCACACGTCAACTTTTTCGCTCCCATTAAAGATTATTTCAATAAATCGCTAATGGACAAAAAGGTTCCTGGTATGTGGGAAATTAGCTAATGTACACCGATATTCAAGAAAGGGGGGGGGGGGGGGTAAGAGCCTCGCAAGCAATTACGACCAATTAGTCTAACGTACCGTGATTTAAACTATTTGAGAAAAAATATTGCGGATAAAATAGTGTCTTTTCTCGATGAAAATAATTCAATACAAAACTCCCAGCAGGATTTCGAAATAAGAGATTCCTGCTTAACAAACTACTGATTTTTCATTTACATGTCATTTATTCAAACTGGGACGCTAAAAATCCCTCGGGATGTATATACCATGATTTTCAGAAAGCCTTCGATACAGTCCCCCATAAGCGACTTTTGAACAATAAGGCACCCAGGCTTAAGGAGAGAAATTATGTTATGGATTGGCGATAGGCTTTCAAATCGTAAACAACGGGTATTAGTAATGAAATGGCGAGGATGATGCGTTAGAGTACAGTGGGGTGCCTAAGGGCTCGGTCTTGGGTCCTACTCTTTTTCTGATATATAATCAAACTATTGGACTGCGGACTGTATCTAAATATCGAAAATTTGCAGATGGACATCAAATAGGCGGTAAGCATATACTAGAGAAAACTGCGAACTCATACAAAGTGATCCGGACAAACTTATCAGATTGTAGTGAAAATGGCTATTAAAATTCAATTCCGATAAATGTAAAAGTAATGCAATAGGCAAAACGATAACCTCAAATATAACTATCAAATGCAAAATAAATCGTTAACTGGAGTACAGGCAGGAAAAGGATTTAGGTCGTCATCATCGGTAATGATTGAAAACCAGTCCGCATGCCTAGCTGCCCGTAAAAAGGCAAATATGACTGTTTGGGCTTTATTAAAAAGTAAATTTGGAACATAAATCCGAAAGTAATGACACAATATACATCTTTGAGTCAGGCCGCACTTGGAAATATGCGTTCAATTCTGGTCGCCCTAGTTTCGTAAAAAGACAAGCCAAATTGGAATCAGTGCAAAAGAAGAGCAACCAAACAAATTCCAGTCTCTGCGAAAATTCATCTTATGAAGATGAGACTGCGGAAACTTAATATGTTTGCTTAAAGGATCGTAGAATCCGTGGGGACGTGATAGAAACCTTTAAGATCCTAAAAGGTTTTTGAGTCATTATCAAGCGGGACCTATTCCGAGCTTAACTCAAAGTTGACAACAAGAAAAGATGGTTTAAAAACTAAAACGGTCAAACGTTGCATCACCGATCTCCGTAAAATATTTCAATTGTTAGGAGTCGTTGATCGATGGAACAAGTTACCGCAAATGTTGTCGGAGCCAACCAATAAAAACTACATTCAAAACAGAAATGACGCGACACTGTAAAGTAAATGCTGTTATGATAGGCGAATTTCGTAATCTAGCCCCCGATCGATTAGTTGTAGTGTCAGTGGTTAGTTGTAGTTAGGATTTTTTCCATATCATATCCATTCTTGCACTAGAAACTTCATGTTCCATCCTCTTTAGGGACATGGTATCATTTTCCAACTGTTTTATTCACAAGTAGTTGATAGTTCGTAAGTATGTAGTCAGCAGATACCCTCGCTAGGACCAATAGGTCTCTGGTGTCTGTACTCCTATGTAATTCCTATGTAATACCTCCTCGCTCCCCTCCTCCTCCTCCTCATCCTCATCCTCGCTCCTCCTCCTCCTCCTCCTCCTCCTCCTCCTCTGGGAGATTTTAACTACCTCGTATAAACTGGAATAATAATTCTGCTGTTAAGAAGGTTTCGATTGCTGATATGGTAAACGAAGTATATTTAAATCAGGTGGGTCCGTGAGCCTAAAGGGATAATAGTTTATCCTAAGATTTAGTTTTCCACTACCGACATTGATCGATTGATTACTGAGAATGGGAACATCTAGCAAACAGCGATCACAGGTTAAATCAGATGGCGGCATAAATGCAATGTAGACAATCACAGAAAAATCGGGTATTAGTTCCCAATTATATAAAGCGGATTTCACGAAAGATCAGCAGAGGTACTAAGCGAAGTTGATTGGAGTGACCTACTAAACGGTAATAATGCGGAAAAAACATGTGTAATGTAATTCACAAATAAAACTCCAATCGGTGGTTGAAAACATGTTCCCATGTAGGAAACGTCGAAATAACATAAACAGACCAGTTGGATGACTAATGAGATTAAACAAAATCCTTGGCAGAAAATGCGCCGAGCGTATAAAGTTACAAGCGATCAAAGGCAGTGCATGGGACTGCGATATAGAGAATACAAGAAGAAAACGACGTTGCAATGCGGGATAATTAAGACTAAAAAGCGCGGAGTATGAAGAAACAATTGCAAAGGATCCAAATCAAACCCGAAAACGGTTCTTTCCAATACGTTCGAAGTAAGAAAAACGTCAAAACTAGTATTGGGCACTGAAGATAAAAAGAACATCCTTGGTAAATGCATAAGAGCAGGGCAGTCGTACTCAAGTACTTTAATGCCGGTATTATTTAAAGAAAGACGGAAGCTCCATTACCAGAAACCAGTAAACATGGTATGCGGGACTCGAAAGTGACAGATTGGAAATAGGAGAGGATAACAGTAGACGAAGTATCAAAGTATTTGCCCGGGAAACTGGACCCAGCAAAATCCGTGGGGGTGGACGAAAATCTTCGCGCGTACTTCGCGAATGTCACAGTCAACTTTCGCTCCATTAAAGATTATCTAAATAAATCGCTAATGGACAAAAATGTTCCTAGTATGTGGAAATTAGCTAATGTTACACCGATATTCAAGAAAGGGAGTAAGAAGCTCGCAAGTAAGTATCGCCCAATTAGTCTAACGTCTGTGATTGTTAAACTATTTTGGAGAAAAATATTGCGGGAATAAATCGTGTCTTTTCTCGATGAAAGTAAACTCAATATTACACCTCACAGAATGGATTTCGACAAAATAAGAGATCTGCTTAACAAAACTCACTGGATTTTTTTAAATGTAATTTATTCAAACTGGGACGCTAAAATTGCCCTGGATGTAATATACTTGATTTCAGAAAGCTTCGATACAGTTCCCCATAAATATAAGCGCTTTTGACCAAGCTAAGGGCACATGGCTTGGGAGAGCAACTAGTCCAGGGATTGGCGATTGGCTTTCAAATCGTAAAAACGTGTAGGAATAAATGGTGTGAAAAATCTGACATGGTTAGATGTACTTGAGTGGGGTTGCCTCAGGGCTCGGTCTTGGGTCCCCACTCTTTTTCTGATATTATCAAACGATCTGGACTGCGGACTGTATCTAAAATATCGAAATTTGCAGACGACACCAAGATTAGGCGGTAAGCATAACTAGAAGAAACTGCGAACTCAACAAAGTGACTCGAAAAACTATCAGAATGGAGGATAAATGGCTATTAAAAATTCAATTCAGATAAATGTAAAGTAATGCAATAGCAACGATAAACCTCAAATATAACTATCAAATGGCAAAATAAATCGTTTAACGAAGTACAGCAGGAAAAGGATTTAGGTGTCATCACAGTAATGATCTTAAAACCCAGTCCGCAGTGCTAGCTGTCAGTAAAAAAAGGCGAATATGATGTTGGGCTTATTAAACGCAATTTTGAACACAAAACTCCGAAAAGTAATGAACACAATTATACACGTCTTGGTTAGGCCGCACTTGGAATATGACCGGTCCAATTCTGGTCGCCCTGTTTCGTAAAGACCAAGCAAAATTGAACTCAGGTCCAAAGAAGAGCAACCAAAATATTCCATCTCTGACGAAATTATATTATGAAGAGAGACTGCGGGAAATTAATATGTTTTCCGTAAAGGAAATCGTAGAATCGGTGGGGATTGATAGAAACCTTTAAGACAAAAGGATTCTATGCTCATTTAATCATAGAGAAACTATTCGAGCTTTCCAACTAAAGTGACAAACAAGAAAATAATGGTTTTTACATAATAAACTTAAACGGGCAACGTTGCATCACGGATCTCCGAAAAATTATTTCAATGTGAGAGTCGTTGATCGAGGAACAAGTTACCAACAAATGTTGTCGAAGCAGCACAATAAACTACATTTAAAACTAGACTTGACGCGCACTGTAAAGTAAATGGGTATTGTTTAGTGCCCGAGAATTCATATTTAGTCCCCCCGGATCGATTAGTTGAGTGGTAGTGTAGTTGTAGTAGATATTAATACCCATTTTTCTGCACCTATGAAACTTCCTGTTCTATCTTCTTTTAAGGAAAAAACCCCAAAATTTGGGAGTTTTAATTCCTTTTTTTTCCAACTGTTTTCTACAAGTAGTTGCTAGTTAGTAGATATGTAGTTCGCAGATCCCTGTCATGACCAATAGGCTCCGGGGGTCTGGTTTTCCTATGTAATCCTAGTAATCCTCCTACTCATCCTCTCCTCCTCCTCCTCCTCCCTACTCCTCCTCCTCCTCTCAGACAACCAACCGATTCTCTTCCGAAACGATGCGTCTACAACTTAAAATCAGTGGTTCTGCACGTCTCGGTCGGGTAATCAATGACGCTTTTTTTAACTAATACAAATCAAAAAATCCCAGCAGGTAGAGGTTCCGACAACAACCTAAGCTCTAGTTCCCGCAATATAAGTTCTCGTTCGCACAAAGCACCAAAATCTAGTTCCGCAAAGGCCCAACTACCATCGATATTAAAGCTTGTTACTTTAATGACCGTAGTATACGTAACCAAATTTCATGATTTAGAGGACCTAGGTTTATTCCAGAACAATAGACATCCATCGGAATTTCGAGTCATGGATAGAGACGACAAAGAGATATTTTTAGCTGAATTTGCGCGATACAGGGGTATAACTTATTAAGTGCAGAAAGACTACGAAGAGCAGCGAGGAGGTGTATTATTATATATAAAAGTCCATGCATCATCCCCTTGAGTACTAAACCGAAATGATAACAGTAATGATAATTTCGTTCAACTACATCGTCATTCTCAAAAAGTAGTAATTGGCACTCGGTTTATCGACCTCCAGCTCAAAAAACAAATACAATTGACGAAGAACTCTATGAACAAATAGCGGAAATTAGTTATCAGACAACCGAAAGCGTAAGATTCGGTGATTTAATATTCCCGTACTAGTTTGGGGCGCCTCGCTTACAAACATTAGGGGCACACTCTATTCAAATCTCCAAGAAAGTGCTTTATACAACACGTGGATCATCCAACGAGAGGCCGAAAAATATTCTAGATCCTTTATTCACAACTAACGAAATCTTGTCAGTAACGTTACGTGGGATCCGAATTTAGTAGCCAGTGACCACCGGGCGATACTTTCAGTATTAACATCAGTAAGGAACAAGGAAGTCGAAAAGTAAAGAAAAAAGTTCTTGATTATCGAAAGGCAGGACTTCAGAAAAACTAAAAAGAAGTCTTAACGAACACCGATTGGAATGTTATTCGCGAAAAGTAACGACATAAATGTAGCATGGGCCATGAATCACCGCCGTATAAGCTTAACTTAGCAATACAATCCTCATTACCGATGCGATATAGGCCGACTTTTCACAAACATTAACCGAAAAGGTGGACCCGCGAATCAAGGGACAGGGCCTTGCAGCTAAAAAGCGCTTGCATATGAAAAACACAAAGAACACACCAAAAATGAAGACGACAAAACGCGATCACGACAGGAATAGACAATACGAAAAAAAACTCATACGCAGAGCAAGAAAAATTTGAAGTACGTATTGCCGAAAGAGCAAATCCAAACCCTAAAGAATTTTACAGCTATGTTATAAAAGGAAAAGTAATGACGTCAACACTAGGCCCGTTGGAAATGGAAAATGAGCGAAACACACAGAACAATGAAGGATCTATGGCGGCTACTTAAATAACTTTTTGGATCAGTCTTCACCAGTTGGAAAACACGCAAATCAAACCATCCCGAAAAAACCAGAACAAAGGTACTTGCCTCAGCTCATTAACCTTTCAGGAAGTGACATTTTGCTTCGCGATAAATACATGAAAATTAACAAGCTCCTGGTTCCTGACAAAAATTTCGCAACCGCATATTAAAAGAAGCAAAGAACGAAATAGTTAAAACCACTTTCAATCTTAGTTAATAAGTCTTTACTCACCGGCAAATGTACCGTGCGAATGGAAACTAGCAAATGTCACACCCATATTTAAAAAAGGAAGCAAGCGGAGCCGGAAATATCGACCCAATCAGTTTAACACAGTTTGCTGGAAATTAATGCATGAATCATTCATAAGGATGACAAAAATCGTTAAGTTATTAGAAGAAAATGACATTAATAAAGATTCGCAAGCAGGATTCAGAAATAAACGCTCTGCCTCTCAAACTACTTAATTTTTCAATTGTGTAGTCAAAATGTACCAACACGAGGCAAAGTAGACTAGTTTACCTCGATTTCAAAAAGCGTTCGACAAGTTCCTCATAAGCGTTCTCATTAGCAAAAGTAAAAGATCATGGTATGAAAAGGCCATCTTCAAATGGATAGGGGAAAAAAAAACTGGCTGTCAAATCGTAAACAAAGGGTGGTAATAAATGGAAATTCTTCACTGACTGACCAGTGTAAATAGTGGTGTTCCTAAAGGATCAGTTTCTCGTCATATCCTGTTCTTAGGATACATTAAAATGACATTGCGAGGGAATCACATGCAGGAATATCGAAAATTTGCTGATGACACGAAAATCACAAACATAGCCCTCTAAGAAGTCTCAGCGCAAACTCATACAAACGACTAAAACACGTAACAAATGTTCAAAAACATGGCAAATGAATTCAACCTTGGACAAATGTCATGTACTACATATTGTAATAACAACCCTCATAAAAGTTACGTGATGAACGATCCAACTAACAAGGTTGATAAAGAAAAAGATTTAGGCTATAATCTCGAAAGATCTAAAACCCGAATACCAAATTATAGAGGTAGTAAAAACTGCAATAGATTGGTTGGCTTTATTGGACGAACTTTCAGTTTAAAATCTGAAAAAAGTTTATACTCACTCTTTTTACTCGCTGTTGCCCCATCTAGAATACTGTGTGCAGTTCTGTCACCTATTATAAAAAGGGACATAGATAAAATAGAAAAAATACAGCTGCAGAGTAACCAAATGATACCTAGATTTGCGAAATAAATCGAACGAAAATCGGCTCAAAGAACTTACTCTATTCCCACTAACAAACGAAGGATAAGAGGGGGCCTCAGAAGTCTTTAAATACTCTCAAGGATTTACGAACGTATATTCCCAGAAAATTTTCACGCTTAGGACGGTCAAGCATCAACTAGAAAACAAACGGATTTAAAATAAGCAGGAAGGAAACGGTTGTAACGAACGAACAAGTACTTCTTCACAAACAGGGTTGTAAACGTATGGATATGGGCTGCCGTCAGACGTATAGTAAACTCAAATAACAATAGAAATCATTAAAAATCGCCTCGATAAATATTCATACAACCCCCCGGTTGTTCACTCGGTTTATATCGGAATAAAGAAAATTTATCTCGTGGGACTCTGAAACACTTACCTCATCGTAAAAGATTTGCGGAGTCGCGTTACAAAAACCCAGCCCACACGTCTCAGGGAAAGCCCGAGTAAACGTCACATACAACTGTGACCTGTGAACGGGCTGTGGTTCAGTAGGGCCCTGTCAGTTAGTGACCACCATGTGATTTTATCCCAGGGTCCTGCTGCAGGGAGCTTTGAATGCACGGCGTCTTATTTGGAAAGGCCTCCCCGCAGTGGATTGAAAAGGTGGGGCCTGTTTGACTGCTGCCCCCCAAAGGGAAAGCGCCAGGAAAGGGCTGCCGCCCCCCCTAAACTTCCACACTGAGCCACCCAACACTCATTAGACCTCTAACACCACAGATAGCCCCGATTAAGGCTACCACTACTACTTCGACCTGTAGGGGTTTTGTGGTTCATTTAGGGTCCTGACAGTTAGGACCCCTGGGGTTTTAAGGTACCAGGGGGTCACTGCTGCAGGGGCTTAAGTGTACGGCGTCCTACGGGAAAAGTACAAAATCCGCAGTGGATTTTGAACGGACGGGGGCTGTTTGACTGGCCTCCCCAAAGGAAAGCGCCAGGCAAGGCTGCCGCACCACCCTTTAAACCCTTTCAACTGTGTTCACCCTTTCCCAAAACACACAAAACATGACCTATCTTCAAGCACAAAACCCCTCCCCCCCCAAAACTAGTAGTATTTGCCATAATTAAAGTTTTCAACTTTTCACAAATTCCTGCATTTTTTCTATATTGCATGGTATCACTTTTTCGGCCAGTTTGGCTGGAGGGATGGGTGGGTGGGGGAAGGCCTTCTATTCCTACCCTTTTTCCCCCCTTATTTTTCTAGTTAGTGTAGGGGTTAAAGAAAAAAAGCCTTGTAAGGACCTAGGGTTGTTGCTGTGTTTTTCCTTTTTATTCCCCTCCTCCCTCCTCCTCCCCCCTCCCCCTCCCCCTCCTCCCCCTCCTCCCCTCCCCCTCCTCCCCCCCTCCTCCTCCTCCCCCACTTCTTTCCCTGTATCGGGTCAAGAAGACGTAATGTCTGAGAGTATATGAAGAGTGATGGCCCGCTTTTTTTGGGGAAAGTTTTTTGACCTAATAGGAAAAATTTGAACTGCATTGAGAGAAGAATACCCGCCCATTTTTAAAAAATAACATTTTACTTTGCAATTTTTTCATCATTACTCAATAAAAAACACACACAAAAACCACCCCACACACAAACACACACACACCACACACACACACACAACACACCCCACACACACACAACGCACACACACACACACAAAACACACCACACCCTCCTATCACCATAACTTCCCAACCCTCCCTCCTGACCCCCATTAGCCACTCTCGCTCCCGCTCCCTTTAACGGGCAAATTTTCCACTGATAAAGTTTGACTTAAACTCTTTTTTTCCAAATTACCTTCCAGATAAAAACTCGTCCAAGTTCAACATTTTCACCTTGCGCTGCGGTCGGGGGAGCGAGCATTGGTTTCCTGTTGGCCGGGCGAGTGCGAGGGGGCGATGGGGACCGGTCCCTTCCCCGGTATGGGGGACTATAAGTAATTTTATTTCTGTTTTTATAGGTTTTTTCTGGTTCAACAAAAGACACGTTTTTAGTTAGGTGGAATGAAAATATCGTCGGGTTTTAAGGTTTTTAAAATGGGTCCTTCAAGGAAATAATTATTGCCCTTTTTAAATTCTTTTTTTGATGAATTAGTAGTGAAAACCGAGAAATTTTTAAAAACTGGATGTTCTGTTTCCAAAAATAAGTGAATTCTTATGTAAAAATACGTTTTTGTACTGTGCTCATCTTTGCTTGGGTTTGCAACAATTTATGAAAAGAAATGGATTTTATTTCATAATGTCAAATTGATAGTGAAAAAATTAGATTATGATTTTTAAAACAAATTAAATAAAAAGATGTACTTTCCGAAAAGCCCTAGAATCTAGATATGCAAACCTTTGGGAGTGTTTAAAACCTTCAAATGCCTCGACCTGGATAAGCAGTGTATGCGTAAACCCCTTGATTATAAGAACATTAGGACGCTACAAGAGGCCGGGAGACTCACACGTGGTATTTCCTGATATACATTCCTAATATAGACAGTTTAGGCAGAATATACAATTTTCATACAAGATACGTAAATTTCATTTTACAGCTGTTTGCCAAAAATGGCATTGTTTAAAATTTAACTGTACACCCATAAAAATCGCCCCCTAGGGTGGAGCAAAAATAAGCGCTATGAACAATTTATAATGCACACAAAAATGCTTTCAGGTATTTGTATTAGTTCCCCGGGCCTGCTGCAGGCAAGTGAGATATTTGCTTACTGAAATTTTAGAAGCTGTCAGGCTGTAAAAAGGAAACCTTGGTCGGTTTTATAGATAGACAAAGAATAACTGAAAAATATGAAATTGAAAAAATTGGGTTTAGTTAAAATGTTTTAATAAAAATTTGTAACTTTGGTGTAGTATTTATACTTTAACCCTTAGGGGAAATTTAGCCTTATATCTCAAATTTTTTTTTAAATTTAATTTCTTTTTTAAAAGGCAATAAGACTGCGCAGATTTAAATTTTTAAGTCTGTTTAATGTCGTATTTTAGATTCACCTGTATGAAAATTTTCATAAGTATATAAATTTGTCGGAATTTAAAGATTTCTATCATTCAAGCTTATAAGCAATAAACTAAATAGCAAATGAAATACCTAACGTATTTTGGGCCCTAACTTTACAAAAAAGCCCCTGGTTTTTTTCCAAAGATACTGTTACTGTATAGGGTAGTCTTTGTTCACCCTTTAAACCCTCGTTATCTTAATTTCATACTAACTTCATGGCAAATAGGAGTGAATTTTAAAACACATTGACACCTGGATAGAATCCTTTATCAGGTTTGGACAGAGACGTAGGGAGTTTAAAAAGAAAACTGAAAAATATATGGGAAGAAAAGGGGATGTCGGTAGGTGTAATGTAAAAACGGGAACCCAGGGGGTTCCATACCCCCTTTTGCAGTTTCCGTTTTCTTTTTATTTTTCCTGAAAAAACAAAATAAAAAACTCCTGACAAAAAAAAATTGAAGGGGAAGTTGTCCCCCCAAAAACGACTGACTTGTTTACCCATAAGCCCCTTTTTTAAAGGGCTTGAGGAAAGTGTACAATTTGAATCCCTTTCAGCCCTACTGTTAATCTACACCCCAGCGCACGGCATTACACTTGTTAAAAGCAGCGAATAAGGATGGAAGTCCGCAGCTCTGGGTGAGAGGATAACCCTTTTGAACCCAAAGTATCACCCAGATTGGAGTGTAGTAGTAGTAGCATGTGTTTTGTGGTTTGTGTGCGGGGTGTGTTGTTTTTTTTATTTGTTGTTTTGTGTGTGTGTGTGTGGTGGTGTGTGTGGGGTGTGTGTGGTGTATGTGTGTGTGTTGGGTATGTGTGTGTGTGTGTATGGTGTGTGTGTGTGTGTGTTGTTGTATGTGTTTTAGGGTTGTGGTGTGTGTTGGTGTTTTTTTGTGGTGTGTATTGTGTGGGTGTAGTGTGTGGTTTTATTTTTGGTGTGTGTAAACCCTAGCCCTAAGATAGAAAGGGCTCCCCAACCCCGTAGGTAGTTACACCCGTCGGGATTGAGAAGTAAAAAAAAAACTGTCCAACGAAAGGTTTCTTTTTGAATGGATATATAAAGGGGGAATTGGCCCTCTACCCCCCCAAAGTTCTTTTTTTCCCCTAAAACTCCAAGCTCACCCGACTCACGTCCCACCATCCTCATTTTGGAACCACCGCCCCAAAACCCCAAGCTCTTCTTTTTTTAAAAAAAAAGATCCTTTAATTTTGCGCCCCTGGGTTTTTGACAGATTTTTTTGGGTGTAGTAAAAGAAGTCGAGAGCCGTTTAAGGATTGATTGAGATTCCTAAGAGTCTAAAATGGCCCAGCATCGCATGAAGGTCTTCGAAGGAAATCGGGGGCGCTAGGCCCGGCAGATGGGCCCAGCGAACGGGGGAAAGACTTTTTTGGCTGCAAGCGAAAAGAGAAAAATCCAATTAAGAAAACGCCATCAGAAGAAAGTGGAAAGAGAGGCAGCCTGTGTTTGGATTCCCAGCCGGGCCCAAGACCCCCCGCCCTGGCGAGGAGGTGACGGGGGGCCGCGGGGAGCCCGACCTCACCAGCCCCTGAAGGGGATGAACCCCAGGCAGGAATGCGATTTGGGGAGAACGAGGTTGAAGAACAGCGGGGCTGTGAAAGATGATAGGGGGGGGGGGAAAATGCTGCAGAAATACTGCTCTTTTGATAAGCGGGCCTGGAGCGCCACAGGGGGCGTCAGCCCCCTCTGGTACGAAATCTGGGGTTTGGGCAAAACCTGATCCTCCCGTCAGTAACTTGGCGACGGAGCCGATTCACCACGCTGCAAAATTTCCTGCTCGAAAAGTTTGAGTGGCCCATCCCCGCCCAAAAGGAGCTGCGAAGGCACGGGAAAGGGGAGTGGCGCGGCTACCCTTTCCAAAGCGCATGGTGGTGCAGCACGTGCGCACATCATAAAGGGCGTTCCTGCGACGCACGTACTTCCGTGGCAGGGCACAGCGAGAAGGTACAGAAAGGGGGTGAGCTAAGGGCACTACGCCATGCAGGGCTCTTCACCGACTTTAAAAGGGGGGTGGAAGGGTGGTCCTTTTTCAGAAAGGCAAGGATAAGGAAAAAGTTTGAAAAAAGCAAGGACGGAGTGAGGCATACGCGGGACGAAGCGAAATGACTCGATGATGAAGATTTGTGATGAGGGGGGGAGAGCGAGAGTTCTGTGACAGTAAAGGAGAGAAGAAAAAAAGGGGATGAAGAAGAATGCTATAAAGCTGAAAAGCGAGAAGGAAAGAGATGAAACAATAAGAAGTGGGGGAGGACGGGGGAGAAGGGGAAAGGTGAAACAGTTCTTTAACGTGTTGTCTCGCGCACGCTGAGGACCGCGAGGGTTTGCTAGGCGGGGGAGGCGATCTCAGCGGGGCAAGACGGTGCAGGGGTCCCCGAAGGGGGCGAGAAGGGCGAGGGGCACGACGCCGTGAAAAGAAAGCCGCGCCAACCCCCCCCCCCCGGCTTCCAAAAAGCGCCTCTGGGAGCAGGAGCAGGACATTGATCCCGCGAAGGGAGAACGACCGTAGGGGTATTAACCCCCCACGACAAATCCCCCGAGGGTCTTTAGTACTCCACATGAGGGAAGTACTGCCCCCCCTCGACGCCGACGAGGACGAAGAAAGGAGTGTTCTCCTGCTGCGGGAAAAGTTTTTCGTGCTCCGTGGGCCACAAAGCTGTACCCCCAAGACTGAGTCAGGCTGCCTAGCATGGACCGTGGAAGGATGGACAGGAAGGAGAGCAGACTTCAGGGGAAAGGGGGTGAGGCTCTGTTTGCCAGGTTCGATGAGAGAGTGTAAGCGTGCCCACTTGAGTCCTGCCTTTTTCCCTCGCAGAGCGAGCACGAAGACGTGTCGGCTGAAGAGAATGAGCAGAGAGGGGGACCTCAGCGTGGTGAAAAGACTAGTGCGGAATTTAGCAACAGTAGCGCGAAGAGGAGGAGGAGGGGACATGTGGCAGGCCCAGGCAGGATGGAGGGGCTTCCTAGGGAAAGAAAGAATGGTGGCTGGGGGCCCAAAAAAAGGATAAAATACAGCCGAAAAAACCACCGCGGCAAAGCCCTTTTTCCCGAAGGTTTTAGCCGTTCCCGGGCTCAGGGCGAGAAATAACCCTTTTGGGAAATTTTCATGAGAAGGAAGTCGCCCCCGGAAAATTCGTAAGTACTGATGAAGTCGGGGTCGGGGGAACTTTGCGCTGTTCGGGGGGGCTGAGGGGCGGGGCCCCAAGGGGTTGGAGGCGTTCCCCGGGGGTGTGCCCGGAGACGGGACACACAGGGGGAAATCTCTGAGCGGCAGAAGGCCTACCGAACCACTTCCCCAAGACGGAGATGGAGACTATCTTTCGGGTATCGCAGAGTGTCAAGGGCTTGTGAAGAGATCTTTGAAGCCCAGGGGGCGGTCGAGAGGCTGCGTCCCAAAAAAAAGACAATTCACGGTCAAGATCATGAAATTTTTTGGGGGTTGCCCTTGCGGCGCGTTTTGAATACCTTAGACCACGTCTTCACCAAGAGCAAGGGGCAAGGGAGAGGAGTCGCTGCTACCGGATAAACCTGCTCCTTTGTTCAGGCGACAGAGGCCAGAAGGCAAAAACAGGAGAACTTTTCCCCTGGGTCAGCAGCAGCAATTTTGCCAAAAGCTTCAAGGCTACGGGGAAAACCTCGTTAATTCATTGACGAGATTTTCAAGTTTATTGCGAGTCGAAGGAAAAAGGGGCCCCCCCGGGGGGGGTTGAAAAACTGGGAAAAGAGCGAGAAAAAAAAAAAAAAAAAATTTGTCTGCGCAAAAAAAACTTACAAGATTTGACGCAGAGATTTTGGAGCAAAAACACAAGTCTTTTAAGAGGGAAATTACCGAAACAGAGCTTTAAAAGTCGTTCCCCCTGTACCTATGGGTGATGTGGGGTTATGCACCTGCCCCAAGAGAAGAGAAGCAGCTGGGGCACGCGCGTAATAAGAAGCAGCTGCACCTTGTCAAGATTACGTAACATGGGGGAAAGAAAAAAAAGGGAAAGCCAAGAGCAGGTTTTTAAAAGCATGAAAAAGTTTTTTGTTCAGAGTTCTGCCCCCCCCCACGCCCTCATCCTAGAAGTGTACGACATCCCGACCAGGGAGCGGGTGTGCAAGCGCTGGTGGGGGCAGCGGAAAACCTCCTAGAATCAGGCTGTTGAAGCCCCAGGGGGGACGACGATGGGCCCTTGAGAAAGACGGGTTGAAAGGACTTGACTGGGACACCGAGTGACGGGAAGACGAGACAACTCTGATTTGGGTTGGGTTTTGGGAAGAAAAAATCTTATAATGATGAAGAAAAATGTAGAGGGGAAGAGGAGAGGGGGCGGAAAAGGCGGGAAGGAATGGAGGCCAATGTGGAGCGAACCCTAAGCAGGAATTCCGGAAAACCCGCGCGTACTCCCTCAAGGAAGCCAAAACCAAAAAAAACGGGCGGAATCGTACCCCCTGCCGCCCTTCGAAGACAGGCCCTTTGGGGAAATCCCCCCCCACCACGCCCTCTTGGAAGATTCGCGGATCTCAGCAGCGTCAAATCCCCGGGTCAGGCGGCTGAGGATTGACTTTTGAGGGAAAAAACGTCGGCTTTGGCATACAAAACCCAAGGGCTTTATCAAAACCCTTCAGTGTACGAAAAAAATGAGGGAAAAACTCAATCAAGAACAGAGGAAGGTGAGAGAACAACAAAAACAGTACGATGGAAACGATTCGGAGTGGCCCAAGAAAAGGAAAACGAGGAGAGACGAAAATGACACAAGGAGGAAGAAAACAAAACATTTGGGAAAGGTTGACGAAAGGGGAGGGCATGAAACTACGATGACGAGTCTCCATTGAATATGAGGCCGATGAGGAATGTGAGAGGAAGTGATCAAGAAAAAGGTGGCAAGAAAATGGAGAAAAGAAATTTGAGGGGATGAAAAAAAACCCAGGAAAAAACCCAAAGCTAAAGTATCAAAAATGGAAAATCCCCTCCAAAAAAAAGTTTTTCGACCTAAAAAACACGAAAATTTGAGAAAAAAAAATATGCAGACAGAAACAGGACGGGAAGACAGAAGAGGAGGGGAAATTTTGGGGAAACGATGAAAAAAAAGCGCGGGAAGAAGATCAGATAACAGCAGTCAGGATGTGAGTATTGAGGAGGAACCGGGGAAAGTGGACAGAGCAAAGATGGCAAACGATAGGGAATGGAAAAAAAAAAAAAAAAAAAAAAGTTTTAAAATATTGTCTTACTTAGGAATGGATGCAAAAAAAAAAAACAATGATTGTCCCATTAGGAATGGATAAAAAAAAAAAAAAAAAAAAAAAAAAAAAAAAAAAAAAAAATTCAAGATTTTTAGGAAGGGTCCAAAAAAAAAAAAAAACAAAAAAAAAAGATTAAAAGTAGTCTTTTGAAGGGGTGGCAAAAAAAAAAAAATGTAAGATTTTTTTAAAGGTGAAAAAAAAAACAAGTTTGTCTTAGGAATGGTACCAAAAAAAGAAGAAAAAAATCAATTTTTGTCTTAGGAAGGAGCCCCCCCCCCCCCCCCCAAAAAAAAAAAATTAAGTATTTTTTTACTTAGGAAGGGTGCAAAAAAAAAAAAACAAAAAAAAAATGTCAATGTATTGTCTTTTAGGGGTGGATGAAAAAAAAAAAGTTTCAAGTATTGTCTTTCTTTCTTATTGCTTATCTTACTGTACTTTTTGAACATTTTGAAAAAATTGCATATAGTTTAATATATCTTTGGTTGATGATCTATATGGTTGGTAATATATCTTGGGTTTTGCTATAGGTTTGGGAATATATCGGTTGTTGATCTTAGGTTGGGAATATATCTTTGGGTTTATGATCATATGGTTGGTAATATCTTTGGTTTAGATCTATATGGTTGGGAAAAATCTTGGTTGTTGACATAGGTGGGAATATATCTTGGTGTTTTATCTATATGGTTGGTAATATATCTTGGTTTTATGATCTATAGGTGGTAAAATATCTTTGGTGTTGATCATATGGCTGGGGAATATATCTTGGTTGTTTATTTTATGGGGTAAAATATCTTGGTTGATGAAAATATTGGTTTTAAATATACTGGTTTATGATCATATGGTTTTTTAAATTTTCTTGGGATGATCTATATGGTTTTTTTAAAAATTTAATTTTTGTTGATCTATATGGGTTGGGAATAATCTTTGTTGGGGCTATAAACAAAATCATTTGGGGGCATTTTGCCGGGGGGCGCGGGGCGCCTCGCCCACCCCAGAGCCACCCCGGGGGTACCCCGGAGTTCCCTGCAAGGTCCTTTAAAAAAGAGTTTGCAAAAAAACTAACTTCCCCACCACGACCCTTGTGGGGCCCCCTTGGTTTTACGCCGGATTGTACCCACAGATAAACCCGATGGGAAAAACGGTTTTTGGGTTAGCGTGCCCATGTATGCCGAAGTTTTGGGGCTGACGGATATGAGGTAAATAGGCCCCCGATTATTCAGGTGAAAAGTGATTTGACACGTAACACCCCGCGATACCCCCATGATTTGCGAAGAACTTTTTACCAAAGGCATTGATTCTCTCTTCAAGTACTATTTAGTGTCCCTGTTTACAAACCCTAGAGTGACGGGGTCACAAGGACTTTAAGATCCGGGTCTTTGTCCTCCGCAAGGTCCGAAACGCCAAAAACTTCGCTGAGCGAGTCCATAACCCGTGGGCTAGCCAAACCCCATAAGACTTTTTGACGTGACCCGCCCCTTATGGACTGCCTACCAAGGTTTTTAAAAACTTTCCAAGATCTCAAGCCCTCGCCGCACGATGAGCAGACTGTAGTTATTGTAAGCTCCAAACCCGGGGCCCTTGGTTTTGAGCCAGGAGACCTCAAGTCCCAAAGGTTTTGCCTCCTCGTGCGGCCTCGAGAGCCTCACCGGACCTCCACGATCAGCAAAGTTCTGCATCATGGGAAAAAACAGACATGACCCTGGTTTTCCCGACGGATGCTCCACAACCCTTTTGATCTAAAACCTTGTCCAATACCAGTCCTACAACGTCGAAAAGTGATGGGGCAAGGACGCCCCCTTTGCCTCACCCGTTTTCACGGGAAAAAAGCGGATACCCCTGCCCCACATTCACGCCTCTATCCCAGAATACGACCAGTTATAAACCAATAGTCCTTGCAGGAACCCCTCAAAGTCACAGAAATCCCAGAGTGATCACGATGCTTTTGGTCAAAGCCTTTTTGAGATAAAAATAGGCTGCAAAATCCCCTGTCGAAACCCCCGTCGGGTTCCACCAGGACACGAAGCCTAGGATACGTCCTTTTTTGATTACCAGACGTGAACCCGATGTGGGTCTCTGGCTTCAGAAGCCCCGGGGGATCCGGTCGTATGGGCAGATGGGCAAGCACCTTGCCTGACAGCTGAGCAGTGAAATACCGGGGTTAATTGTTGCAGTCCGAGGGCCCCCCTTTCCCCTTTCCGATGGGGGACGCCCCGCCCCTTTTCCAGTCGGGAGGAATGGTCCCTGTTTGCCACACGGCAGTCAGGACAGCATGCAACCCGGGATCATGGCCTCCCCCCCAGTTTTTGAGGAGCTCCGCACTGAATTAAAACACCGCTGTTCCACCCTAATTTTGCTACAACCTCTCGACTTGTCAAGAGGGGTGGGGTTTTCGTCAAGGGAGGATCGGCATCCACTGTTGTAACCCCTGGTGTGAAGCTGCTCAGTTGGAGGGTCCCCCGGGGAACAATTTCCCCCAAAAATACTCACCCAATGGCCATCTCCCCCATCCATGTCCGACCGGGGCGCCATCTGCTGTTCGAATAGCACTCCCCCGAAAAAGGAACTTGGAACGGAGCTTTTTCAGGTCGGTAGGCGGTCGGGGTCATTAGCGTTAAAATGCCCCGACATCCTCGCAACTCCGACAACCCTCCCCTTTCCCCTTCGGGAGGGTTCTAGTCCGGCGTGACAGAGCCCTTGCGGGCCCCGGTTCCCGCCAGCCTGGCAGTGCGCTCTTCGATTTTCTCCAGCTTTCCATCGAGACAAAACCACCCCTTGACCTGGGCCCCCCAATACCTCCTTGGCAGCCTGTAGAGTTTCACGTTGAAGGTATCCCACAGTTTACAGATCCCCGAGAGCACCGAGCCATAAAAACCGATTTGAGACTGCCACCGCAACTCTGAGCACATGTCAAGTCCTTAGTTTCTAAGATGAAACATATTTGGGGTTACCTTTTGAGATTTTTTGGGATTTGACATGAAGCTTAAGTGTAGCAACATGAAGTTTTTTTGAACTTGTCTTAGCTGGTAATATATTTGGTTTGGATAATATCATGATTGATAGAAATAATTTTTCGGTTATGGTTGTTTTTTGAACGATGATCAAACCTTTTCGGGGGCTTGCTAGCCCAAGGGGTGTTTGTGTGTACGTAGCCTTTAAAAAGGGAACTTAAATGAGCAACAGATGGCTGAGGTTTGTGACTGATAGGGAAAAGTTTTGTTTTTTGGGAGGGCAGTTCTTTTGAAAAGTAAAAAAAAAAATAGATGAGAATTTTATATAAAGGGTTTAAAGAGTAAAAAAAAATCAATAGGTGTACCTAATAAAGCGGTGAAATCGAAGGATTTTTTTGGGGAGAGTGAATGATAGGCTGAGGAATGATGTTGGGGGTGGTGGGGGGGCTCGGAAATGAACTCCAACTTGATGATAAATACGGGCTTCTTGACGGCAATTGGCGTATGAAGATGTATTAAAAAATTTTGTGATTGGGATTTGAGTGTTGAAATCAGTAAGGCCGAGGGCCGAGGATCAGTCGCGGCGTAGTTTGAAATGGGTGTGGCAATAAGATGAATTTATCGATTTTTTACAGCTTGTTGGAGGTGAGTGAGTCATGTTGCTGTGGTTTGGGTGATAAAATATGCCTTGGCTTAGTATGCAATATTGTATTATTAACGAAAAGGAGGAATTAAAGACTTTTTTTTTTTCTTTTACTTCTCCCTAAAAACGCCGGGGACAGAAAAAAGGAAAAATTAAGACTTTTTTTTTTTTTTTTTTTACATCTGGGCCACCCCTGTAGGTAGGGTGACCTCCGGGGTGGGATGATAGGCCCTGGTGGTTCATTTGAGGGTGGAGGGTTTGGCCCCTGGCCCGTGGTGGCGCAGCTGAATTTTTTATAGTGAGCCTGTGATTTTTTGGGTTCATGCCCCCCGTGTCCTCCGAGCACTCCCAATCGAAGGAGATTTTAATGGGGGGCATGTGGGTATTTTTTAAAGGGCCCTAAAAGTTGAAGAAAGATTTAATGGAATTTGGGCCCATCAGGATCGAACCGGGCATGAGCACCATCGGAGACGCAAACCCCACTCTGGTACTCTGAAACATGCACGTTTCCCGGGCATTTTTAAAGAGATGGAGGCGTGTAAGAGGGGGGGGAGGGGGTTGGGGGGGCAGGGACGGAGCGAAGGGGGCCCCTTTAACCACCGGGGGAGCGCACCTCAGAGGCGTAAAAACATTTTACGCGGGAAGGAGAAGCCCCCCCCTTTCAGCATTTTAGTAAGAGCCACGATGTTTTTTTTCAGGGTTTCAGTCAGAAAGGCTAGGGAAAGGGAAATTGGGGGTGGTTTGGCAAGCTGCGTCTGGTTTTTCCCAAAAAAGCATTCACATACAACTTCTGCCCCCGCCAAGCCGCCCCTATTTTGCTTCCAAGGGCTCGCCGATTTCTTGCCGCCAACCTCTGTGGCAGCTACCAGATTACACCAAGATTCCGCGGGTTTTTTCCCCGCCTAAATTGCTTCGCCAAAGGGGTGAATGAACGAACAGTGGGGAGGGAGAGTGAACAAAAAAGGTAAGAGGGTGGAGGAGGAGGAGGAAGAGGAGGAGGGGAGGAGAGGAGGAGGAGGGGGAAGAAGAGGAGGGAGAAAAAAGAACCTTATTCATGCCAGAGCTCATCTTCAGCTGACTTTGATTTTTATTTGTATATATTTGATTTATTTTAAAAGTGCGCTTTACCCGGGTACTCCACTGTTTTTTATGGTAGTGACCAAAGACTACTGTATACAGTAGTCTTTGTAGGACCCCTATCTACCCCTAATGACTTACAGAATTAAACCTTCTATATAAAGAAAAGAAAAAACTGACTGCGAAATTGCCAAACAATCCAGACAAAGGTGACCCCAGCAGGTTTGACGCCCCACGACCTGGGGCGTCGCACATCCACTCCCTGCCGCACTGTCCCGCCACCGCCCCCCAGTGGGGGGTTTTTTGCACGCGACGGGTTTGGGGGTCTCGTTGGGGGAAAGCGCCGCAGGCGTACGTGCCGTTTTTGAAAGGTCACGATCGCACTTGAAAAAAAAAAATGTAAATGGGTAAAAGCAAAAAAAAGAAAGGACAAAAGCCCCGCAGTAAATGACAGACACAAATGAAGTGGGCAGCATAAAAATAATTGATTTTATCCCTTCACTGTTTTTGAACTAGCTTTTTTATATTTTTGTCGTTGTAGCAGTAGCCAAAAATTTTTTCTCATTTTTAAGGTAAAGGGTTTTTTTGGTTAGAAGACAAAAAAGTTTAACTTCTTTATTTTTTTCTCTAAACACTAAAAAACAAATGTTGCCGACTCACCCGGAGGAACACTGCGTCCGGCAGTCCGGACTGAAATTTTTAACCATTCTCGAAAGTCCTGTTGTTCAAACGACAGCCGCCCTCTTACCGCGTTCCTGTCAATGACAGAGTTTTCTGAGCACCACGGAAAGGGGGGGGGGAGGGGGAAAAAGCGAGGGAAAGGGGGGGGGAAAGGGGGAGGAGAAGAAGCGAGATGAGGAAAGAGTACAAAAAACTAGCATTTAAAGAAAACTGTTCAGAGATGGTATATTACCGCTACCTTTTCATCAAAAAATCATCATTTTTGATTTGCTCGGAATCTTTCAAAAACTTAGATTTTTTTCGATTTGAAAAATTACATAAATTTGGGAATGTCAATTTAAAAATCCTCTCGAGACTTCCGTCTAGTAAAAAAATTCCGCAAAAATTTTCTTCAACCTTGCCTCTTTGTTTATCCCTTTGGGAAAACCGCTATCTCTTTCCCCCTACATGCAATCGAACTGTGCCAAAAACGTTTTTTTGAAGATTTGAAAAAAGAAAAAAATCCCCAGGCTGTTCCTCCTTCGCCCTTCGCCAATTAATTTGCATGAAAATTCTTTGCATGAAGTTTCTACACCTCCTCAAGTCTCGAAAAAACAAAGGGTTTTGAAGTTTTTTTAAGCGTTGAATCCTGTTTTGGGCGACTTTTTATCTCTACAATCACCATCCATTTTCCTTCTTGCTTAAGAATGTATTATCCCGTTGAAAAAGAAAAGCTTATGTATTTTTTCTAAAAAACCGCTTTTCCAACTTTTCCTTCCTGTCATCTGAAACTTTGTTGGGGCATCTTTTCTTGGAAACGTCTTTAATTTGCAAGTTCTGAAGCATTAATTTAAAGGAAAGCTAAAAACGCCCAAAACGCGTGTTTTGAAATTTGCAATTATTTTTTTTGACGAAAGGTTTGAACACAAAATATTGGAAAAAAAAAGGTTTTATGGTACGCGTATCTACTTTTATATCTCATCACGGCAAAACTTGAAAAAAATGGGAAAGTATATTTAAATGTTTTTGGATGTAAGTAGTTGAATTTTAGAAGCAAGTATGATGTCTTTTTAAAGCAAGTACCAAAAAAGTGCGTTCATCCCTAACATTCAAAAACAATATTTTCCCATGTACAGTGTCATTTTTAATCAACACAATAAAAGATATTAATTTCAATGAAATTTTTAGATTAGATTATAAATTTAAATTTTAGGGATGAGTAAACACCTTAACACACAAACAACCCACAACACACACAACATAAACATACCACCACACACACCACACAACATAACATACCACACAACACACCCCACACACCACCAAAAACCAAACACACACAACAGAGGGGGGGGTCGATTGCATTTTCTTTGGGGCCTAAAGAAGGGATTTGAAAGGTACCTCATAAGAGATGCTCTGGAAGCTAGAACATGTAGGGGATGAAGGGGGGTTTGCTGAAATGGATGGAAGACTTTTGAGCCACAGAGAGATGAGACGTAATAAAAGATCAAAAGTCAGAAGGTGCAGTGTGATAAGTGGAGTTCCTCAAGGATCGTATTGGCCCCATGATGTTTTTGGTCTTAAAGATATGACAGAAGGATAAACAGTTATATGAGTTTTTTCGCTGATGATGGGAAATTACTAAGAAAAGTAAAAGTAAAAAGGACTGTAGGTTTCAAAAGGGTCTAGATAAGATTTTAGTGGAGTCAACTATGGAAATGGGGTTTAATGCCAAAAATGTAAAGTGATGGAAATGGGGGTAGCAAAAAGAGACAGAGAGGAAAGTATTCGAGGAAATGAATGGATAATCAAAACAAAGGCGGAAAAAAATCGGGAGTATGGACTAAGGCAATTTTTTCACCAAAAAGCATATAAAAAAGATCCGGAGATACATTGTTGCTAGGAATAAAGAATGGGATTCAAAAACGGATGAAGGGATCAAGAAAGTAAACATCTTTATTGCCAAGGTTGAAAAAATGCGGCAGTGATTTGGTACCACATAAAAAAAAGGATATAAAGGAGATGGGTACAAAGAGAAACAAAAGGCCCAAGGCCGAGAAAAAGAAGAAAGACCAAAACTTTAAAAACCCCCCCTCGAAAAGAGAGAAAAGGGGGGGGGTTTTATACATGAAGAAGGGTTTTCCAAAAAATTGAAAGAAG
>JACEEZ010008169.1:0-12500 GCA_016584305.1 Chionoecetes opilio
AGAGTGGGTGAAAAGCCAGGCATTCGTGCTCAATACCTATATCAGTACCTTGCAAGATATATATTTGTAAGAGCGCACGAGGATACCCGCCTTCACCATTTCTTCATTGAAGCAGCGCGTCTGTATTCCCCACTGGGTGACCGACACAGGCAACCACCAGCGGTTGGTTTCACCCAGGAGGAGGAGAGTGACGAGGTTGCTGACCCTTCCAGTCGGGTTTAAGGTAAGCATTGATTGATACACGTGTTTTGTGACCCTTGGCCGTTATGCGTGGGGTTTTGTTTAGTTTGGAGTACTATTTAACCAAAATCTTTAGATTTTTTCCATCGAGTTTGCCAAATTTTCACATTTTCTTCTTAATTAGTTTTGCCAAACTTTACGATTTTCACCTTAAGACTTTTTGAATTTTAGTATTAAAGTTCCTTAGATTTTTTTCCTTAAAAAATGTAGTATTTGCCCCCTAGAGTTTTTTTCTTCAAAAATGTAGTATTTTCCTTAGTTTTCTTCTTCAAAACTTTAGTATTTTCCCCTTAGACTTTTTGAAACTTTAGTATTTTCACCTTAGTTTTTTAGTTTTTTATTTAGTATTTTCCCCCTAAGACTTTTCAATTTTTTTATTTTCGGTAATTTTCAATGCTTTTCGACAACTTTTATGGTCATCATAACAGGTAACATCATAACAGGTTTTGGGACTTGAGGTCTCCTGGCTCAAGACCAAGGTCCAGGTGTTTGGAGACTTACTAGATGAAGCAGTACAGTCTGTTCATGCGTGTGGCGAGGACATTGAGATCTTGGAAAGTTTTACATACCTTGGTAGCGCAGTCCATAATGACGGCGGGTCAAGTCAAGAAGCCTTACGGCGGATTGGCATAGCCCACGGTGTTATGGACTCGCTCAGCGGGAGTATTTGGCGTTGTCGGTACCTGTGCAGGAGGACAAGGATCCGGATCTTCAGGTCGCTTGTGATCCCTGTCTTACTCTATGGTTGTGAGACATGGACACTAAATAGTGACTTGAAGAGACGAATCCATGCCTTTGGTAATAAGTGTCTTCGCAGAATCATGGGGTATCGCTGGGATGAGTACGTGTCAATCAGCGATTGCACCGTGAGACTGAATCGAGGCCTATTACCTGCATAGTCCGTCAGCGCCAACTACGGCTATATGGGCATGTGGCACGCTACCCTGAAACCGATCCTTCCCATCGGGTTGTATCTGTAAGAGACAATCCGGCGTGGAGGAGGCCAAGGGGGCGCCCACAAGGATCGTGGCTGGGGCAAGTTGATGTTTCTTGTCGCGAGCTGCTTGGTATGGGAAAGGAGCCTGCATGGGAACTCGCGCGTGGTGACCCCCGGGAGTGGCGTCGTAGGGTGGGCGAGGCGACGCGCCCCCCGGCGTATGCCCCCAATGATTGATTGATTGATAACAGGTAAATCAGTGAATTTCGTCTCCCCCACCCTAAAACCCCGTATTCCCGCCAGGTCCCCAAGATCGTAGGGGGGGGGGAGGGGGTAGAAGCAAACAGAAGCATTTCCGACAGTTTTTATGGTGATTTTCCTGTTAATACATCAAAACACTTTTGGTTTATTATAGTTTTTACCACGAAATGGAGTATGGTGCCATCGTAAAAATGTACCATATCTTTTTCGATAATTCGTTTTGTGCATTAGTTAATTGTTCATATTCTTCTTTGTGCATTGACTTCATATGATTTTCAAGATTAGTTGTACTGCGTCCCTTGCGAGATTATACAGTATTAAAAATATCACATTTTGAAGAACCATTGGATTCCTTAGTAAATATATCCACCACACACTCTTCTCTATTTATGTTAATAAAATGTTTCAAACCTTAAATTTATATAAAATCAGTGAACACGAAGTAAAGATCAATCAAATATGTCAAATATCTAATATATTATAGGAGTAGCCGTGTGTCTGTCTGTCTGTCTGTCTGTCTGTCTCTCTGTTTTGGGTAGCCGAAACTGTAAATTCAATTTTGATGATAGTAGGCTAAATACATCGAAAATAAATCGTAAGTGGTAGGCAGCTTGGTCCCATGTTGATTGAATCATTTTGAAGGGGGTTTTGGGCTAAATACACTTTAGGAGTATTAGAGTTCAGGAGAGACTGCGGTAACGTCTTGCCGCATTCCATAAACTCTGTAGACTCATGGACGTTTGTGTGCGTGTGTGAGACTGTGAGTGTGTGTTGGAATCACACGGAACACAAAGGGTTGGAATCACACGGAACGTGGTCTACACCGAGGCACTTTGACCAGTGACCAACGACAGCAACAACACGATTGGAGTTTGCAATCACATGTTTAATATATACTACTACTACAAACATCAATACATGGGTCCGAAGGGCCCACAAGCACTTGTAATATAATATAGGAGTAGCCGTGTGTCTGTGTGTCTGTCTGTTTTGGGTAGACGAAACTGTAAATTCAATTTTGATGAGAGGAGGCTACAAAAATCGCAAATAAATCGTAGGTGGTAAGCGGCTTGGTCCCATGTCGATTGAATAATTTTGAAGGGGTGTTTTGGGCTAAAAACACTTTAGGAGTATTAGATTACAGGAAAGACTCTGCGGTAACGTCTTGCTGCATTCCACAAACTCAGTAGACTCATGGACGTTTGTGTGCGTGTGTGAGTGTGTGTGTTGGAATCACACGGAACACACAGGTTGGAATCACACGGAACGTGGTCTACCCCGAGGCACTTTGACCAGTGACCAACGACAGCAACAACACGATTGGAGTTTGCAATCACATATTGTCTAATATATACTACTACTACAAACATCAATACATGGGTCCGAAGGGCCCACAAGCACTTGTAATATACTATAGTAGTAGCCGTGTGTCTGTGTGTCTGTCTGTTTTGGGTAGCCGAAACTGTAAATTCAATTTTGATGAGAGTAGGCTCAACAAATCGCAAATAAATCGTAGGTGGTAAGCGGCTTGGTCCCATTTCGATTGAATAATTTTGAAGGGGGGTTTTGAGCTAAAAACACTTAAGGAGTATTAGATTACAGGAAAAACTCTGCGGTAACATCTTGCCGCATTTCACAAACTCAGTAGACTCATGGACGTTTGTGTGCGTGTGTGAGTGTGTGTGTTGGAATCGCACGGAACACAAAGGGTTGGAATCACACGGAACGTGGTCTACCCCGAGGCACTTTGACCAGTGACCAACGACAGCAACAACACGATTGGAATTTGCAATCACATGTTGTCTAATATATATTACTACTACAAACATCAATACATGGGTCCGAAGGGCCCACAAGCACTTGTACAAACTAAGTACTTATCAGTTATCACTGTCAGTAATTACAATACAGTAACAGTTAAGAGCAATAATGCAGCTCTCCACGATGAGTGCGTACTGTGTTCGTTTAATAACTAATCTTACGGAATATTTTCAGCAAACATATTAAAATTTTATGCAACTGCAAACGAAAATACAGGTGAAAACGGTTACTGTTAATCACTATACACTGTGCACAGTACTATAAACTAGGTATATACTCACAATTGTATCGTTATTCAATAAACTACACAATATGAAAAACCGTTGTAGATATGAAAGAGCTCAAAATAACATTACACCGATAACCCAATCAACGCTTGACGAGAACTGAACTGACTGATGCGGGTCAACTAGCAGCAAGTGGAGTATCGTTCATATGGCGCTATCTGGCATTTGCAGCAGCAGTGTCACTCTTCCTTCCACATATTGTCTCAGATTGACTAGAAGATTCCTTGCTGACTGCCTCAGACCAATAGATGGTATGCACTGACGTCACGAAGCTCCACCCCGAGCACATGGCTGGGCTTTGCTGGCTGTGCAGTGCTATAACAAAGGGCATTACTTCCCCTGTAAACACGGTACACTCACGCTTACTAACCTCATTTTTTATGGCTGGGAAAATGATTAATGGTGTTCATCTGTCAGACTATGTCCTCCAGATTTGGACCTGGATCTACCCCTCGTTACATTAAAAAATGTAAGGAAATAAGGAATATATATCCATATAAAAACCGGGGTACAAATGGAAAGACTCAGACTCTGCTTGGTAGCGATTTTCCCAGACTTATTACGCCACAGTGATGTATCCACTATTTTGGGTGAACTTGAAAAGTATATATAATAACTCTACCCATTTCAAAATTTCATAGATAACACTGGGGAACAAATTTTTTTTTGATTTTAGGTCTGACACTTGTTTTAAAGTAATTTTTTGGGTGCTGAATCCAAAACTGATCTCAGTTTTTCTCTATCATGTCAATTTTTGAACTGTAGGATTTTCGTTTTCTTAAAAAATATGAAAATACTGTACAAAACAGTAACATGCTTTTTATAAAAAGTTGCAAATGTTAACATACAATGAAAAATGAAAGAAATAGGCATGAATAGAATGTTTATTTAACATTATCATGTTTTTAAAGGAATAAGGCTATAATTGTGTGCAGGTTAAGGTAAACATTTACGTTTGTAGCTTTGTCTGGAGTGTTCAACTTGAGGACTATCGCGTTTGATGCTCCAACAATAGTCAGCCATCATATGCACATCCCATCTACCCTGGTAACTTTTCTTCCATAACCTTCAAATCTTGGTGAAATCGTTCACCTTGCTCGTCGCTAGCGGGCACCAAGATTTTCCGGAAAGTTGGCAAGATGGCTATGCAAAAAATGTACTTTAATACTCATGTTGCAACCAAGCGCTTTGTACTCTCCAATAGTTTCTGAAAAATTTCTGTGTAATTACTTGCACGTTGTATTTCCAAGAAAGTTCTTGACGACGTCTTTGAATGATAGCCAACATTCTTTTCAAGGTCTGACATGTACCGTTGAAATTTCATCTTTGATGAGCTATCAAATTTGTGGACCATCAAACACACCGCCTTGATTTTTTCAATTGACAGTCCAGGAAATGCCAAGATGATGTACTTAAAACAGCCCGCCATCAGTTGACAATGCTTTTACAAATTGTTTCATGAGACCTATTTTTATGTGCAGAGGTGGGAATATTATTTCTTCCTGTAAACAATTGGCTCATGTACAATGTTAGGATCTCCAGGTTTAAGATCAGATCTCGGAGGCTAATTCGTTTAAACCCCAAATGCTTCTCTCGAGCTCTGCTATCCCACATACAGAGAAAGCAGGGATACTTTGTGCATCCACGTTTTTGACCAGAAGGAAGAACACCATTTTAGGGTCAACACAGATGATCCAATTGTGTTTGTCATATTGCAATAACTAAATGACTCTCTTTACATCTCCATATTCTTCACGAAGACAGCCCGAATGCCCATAGGGACTGCGCCAAAAAAATTGCCATTGTGTAGAAGGACCACTTCAAGCTCCGCTTTGAGCTATCAATAAACAATCGCCATTCATTTGGATTGTAGATTGAAAGCCCTAATTCCTTCAGTAAACCAGGAATGTATGGCAAAACACAAAACCGCTGGCACTTCGAAAGTACTGCAGAAATGTACTTTCTCTGGTTTCGAAAGTATGATACCTTCACTCCTTGTTCAAGTATGTTTTTCTCGTTCAGTCTTGATGCTAGTATTTCTGAAGTTTTTGGATAGGCCCAAATCACGTGCTAATCATTCAACTCGTGCTGATCAAACCCCCTACGAACTGAATCCTCGTGAATGTCAAAATCTGCATCATTGCTGTCACTGCGTTTCTTCAACATCACTCAGATCTTCTAGAGGAGGTATTTGTTCGAAAACTGGCACTGGAATTTCAGCTTGAATGAGGCATTGGTCTTATAGCTTCGGTAGATTAGGATTTCTATTTTACTTTTATTTTTTCTTTTTAAAACCTGATGTTTTCACTAACAAAAGTAACAGTCTGTGGAAAGATCTTTTTGCTCTCGCCAAACCATGGGGATACCAAAAGCCAACTTTTCACGTGTTCCTTTGGTCCACATCCGTAATCTCTCGACACACTGCTTGCACACTTTGTAGGGGCCCGGCCATAGCTTTGTCTTGATCACCGAGTTTCACTTTAAAATATGCGAAATATGCTTGTTTGACAAATACGCTGATGCTTGCCCTCTGACTTGGAATGGTGAAACTACCACATATATAGTAGAAGGAGTCAGGGTTGTTTAGGCATTTACGACGAGACGTACAGGAGCAGACATGATCTGAAACAAAAGAATATTACCCATGTAAATAAAACACTAAGCTGGAATAGTTACAAGCTTTGAAAACAAAAAAAAACTGCATAAAAATTTAAAAATAAATTACAATGGTATGTTTGTTACAAAAGGTTAAGAGAAAAGCCATAAAATCCTCCTAATTCCTACTATCCTAGCTTTTTTGTTTGCAGATATTGATAGTACTGACCTATTTGGGAGCTGCACACCCTCTCACCGCACTGTCTCAATTGTAACTGCACAAACAAGTTGCCACATAGCTCTCGATGAGTCAATCGTAATCAGCTGGCAAGTTTTACTACAGCTCACAAGTGGAATTTTGCTTATCTGGAGGGTAAGCAGTGGAGAAAAAACTTGACGTGCTAGAAAAAAATGACTACAGATTTGGAATCAGCATGCCAAATTTTAGTCTAAATAAGCTCAAAATCTAACTCAAAAATTTTTTTTTTCTTCAAATTGTTCCCCAGTGTAATTGTCATTTCGCACTGCAATTTAATACTTAGGTGTAGTAGGCAGGATATTTTTTTACTCATATGATGATTAAGATTCATATCACCCCAGTTTTGCTCCGATGCCCTCCTCGTTGAAAATAGAGTTGATTTTTAGAAACGATGAAAAAAAAAAGATTTTGCATCGGCCGGGACTCGACCTCGTGACACCGAATTCCCCACTTCTGGGCACTCTTTAGACGGCCACCGCTTATTTGTACTGATGGAATTAAAAGAGATAGGAATAGAGGAAATGTGATGGTAAATGGTGGAATTGAAAATGGAAAAAGTTTAAAAGATAAAGGATGAGACGTTAGGAGATAAAAAAGATGAGCTTTGGGAAAATAATAAGAAGAGGGTAGGAAGAAGTGAAGAAGAGACTAAGTGTAAAGGGAGCATATGGAATGAAGGAAGGAAAGATTTATGCAAGGAAGGATTGAAAGGGAAAAAAAAAAAGATAAAAGGATGAAAAAGGAAATTAGGAAGGAAGGATTCAGAGCCAGAATTCTTGAGAAGGAGGGTAAGAAGTGATGGCGAATTGTCCGAAGAAATGCTATTGTAAGAAAAGAGAAGTGTAAAAACATACACATGTATGTTGCTTATCTTACTATCTGCTACTGTTATGTTCATGCTCACTGTTTTTTTAGAATCTGCTAAGTGCATGCCTCCCCCCACATGCGCTTCGCTCACAAAACTTTATACTTATCCTCATATACATTCTGTCCATCTTCCTAATGCAGGAGTTTTAAACATTGTGGAAATTTTATGTCACAAACATTTAATTAATTGAAGTTCTTGCCTTCAGAAAACCCCTTGTCTATCTCATCCCGACCAAATGCCCCAGCCAGTACTAACTAAGATACTTATCGGTTGATAGGAGGGTTGATAGGATAGAAGGACGTTATTAAATACTACATGCTCAGGCGATCGGAGTGGCCAGGCCGTGATCAGGCTGACGGGTGAAGGGCGGGGGCGGTGTGTTTTGATTTGAGGCGTCAAGCGGGTTATCACACCAACACTGACGCGGCGGATGGGAAACGCTTTTATTTTAAACAAACGTCCTATTTTTAACACTTTTATCTACAAGTTTTATACATACCTTATCGATTTAATCGAAAGTTTAGAGAGAGATGTTACTTCCGTGAGGGTCTGAAATTGTACTGACTCTCTAAACGGGCGGCAGGTTCCACCCACCAATACCTAGCTATTTTTCCACGTAGGATAGGGGGAAATATTTGACGACGACTAATAGCCAGTCATTCTAATTAAAGGTGATAATATAAGGTGCAAATGGTTATACCAAAGGGAATGTTCATTTATTTATATCCCAATACTTATAATTTACTTAATTTATCTTAATTAATACCCTTTACCATTATAATTATATATTACACATTCCCACGCTCCCCCTATGATGAGCGAACAATACCTCCCTCACCAAGGGGGTGGGGAACAAGCCACCACTCTACCAATTGAGAGGGTGGTTGGTGGATAATTTCCACAATCATCATCCCTGCTCTTTCATCCCTCTCACTGGTTAATTCTGGAATTAGCTTCCTGTTTCTTTTTCTCAAACTTTCTACACCTCAATTTTTTTTTCAAGAGATGAGTGACAAAACACCTCTGATCTAAATTGGTCCATCCCCTTTTATTTATTATCTTATTGTCTTCTCTATAAGGACTGGCAACTAAGCGGGCTTTTTGTTACCTCTATATTTTTGCTCATGGCCAGTCCTTGGGATGTAAAAAAAAACATACAAGGAAACTGGGATAAATAGTTGGAGCAGAAAATTCAACGAATACAATGGGAAGGGAGGAATGGATGAACAACTAGACATATTTGATCAGATTAATATGTTAGAAACTTTATTTTTATTATTTGAATGGAAAGATGTGACATGAGATACATGGAGATAATATCAAGAGACTCAGACATAACAAATATTTGTTTTTGTTTTACTGTAAATTGCTGTGGCGCTACTTGGAAGTGCGAGTTTCATAAAGTTTCCAGAAAGTTCCTGAGGCTTGCATAAACTTGAGTTATTGTAAGTGGTTGGCAGAACCTCTCCTGTTAATAGCACAACAATCGAGTGGATCGTCAATTCTTTGACATCAGTGATGAGAGATAAAAAAATTGGTAATGCAAGCCTATCGAGTGACGAAATGACGTTCTACTCATCTTCTCTGCTCCATATCTCTGGCAGAAAGGAGGCCGTCTAATTTATTGGATATATACATATAGCACCAATGATAGTAAAGTTCAAGCAAGATAATAAACAAATGAAGCTAAAAAAGAATTAACTGTGTAAAGTATTCAGATGCAGCAGGAAGGGTGACCGCACTGACCGTTAATACATTGCAACACTGCTTCTCGTGCCCCATGACTCATGTTTCACCGTGTGGTCAAGTTCTTAGCCATTTTATATTACAGACATGGGAGAGAGTATCAGAAGTATTGGTTCCTTTCGTATTAAAATAATGAACAAAGATGCCCTCCCTGCCACCAAGAAAGAATTATCCGAAGCAAGAAGAGCTATCAGAAGAAGCAGCTTGAGGTGTCAGTGTAGCAGATGCTAAAAAGAACGACTAAACGTATCGTTAAGGTAAAGGCGATGGCATGGTTAGGATTATGAAGGTAAGGAAAGCTGGGGGCATACGCTATGCTGCACGTGGCCATCGGTTCTCATATCCGTGTCTTTAGCCCTTTGAGCCTGTGGAGGGTGAGGACCCGTTACCCCGGGACACAGGGCTAGTGTAACATCCGGGGTTACCACAGGTACCTTCCACAGGTTTCCCCAGGTACCCATTTATCAACCCCGAAATGGAGGAAAAACAGCTGGTTTGGCTGGTCACCGACTTGCCCTGGACCGTATTCGAACCAGGGCCCGCAGATTCGTAGCCAGGCACACTAGCCACTACACCACGGAATGTGTTTCATGAAGACTGAAAATACAACTGGGTTGGCAGGTGTTTGTGGTGGATGGCAAGCTATTGTGGTGTTGGATGGGGTTACAATGTTATGCGGATCATAGAAGTGGGATATGGTGATTGTAGTTTTGGAAGTGAGTAGGGTGGAGGCCGCGTAAAAGCAAAGGAAGGGGAAATATGTTGCGGTGCACTGAGGATTTCATGTGAGTGCGGTGATTTGAAGCAATGATATACACAATACTGACGGCAACAGGATAACAGTATTTTCAATTGCTTATTGAATTTTCTCTGTGTGTGTGCTTGTGGGGTGCGTGTGTGTGTCTGTGTGTCTGTGTGTGTGTGTGTGTGTGTGTGTGTGTGTGTGTGTGTGTGTGTGTGTGTGTGTGTGCGTGTATCATGTTGTAGTATTTACCTAGTTGTATTTTACAGGTCCTGAGTTACATTCATATGGTCCATATCTATGGTGTCTATATCTACATTTTATTATGTGTCAGACTTATTTTTTCATTCCTTAGTGCTTGTTTGCCGAAGACAGGCTTGGGGATCATGGGTTTGCACTATTTTAGCTCCGCGCCGCGGCAGGTGCCAGGCCACCACCCCGGGAGTAGGGGGGGACACAGCCCCCTGTTAACACCCGCTACCAAATTTCCCACACCTCGTGAACAGGAGCTCGGGTTTTATAGTAATCGTTCACACCATTTATTCATTACTGATTTAATGCAGGCAAAATATAGCCATTATCAAGCATATCAAAAATTATTTGTCACTTTTTGCATTGAGTCAGCCTTTTTTAAATTATCAGCAATCAAAATCTGTATATTCCCCGACTTCCAAAACGCTCTTGACGACTAGCAGACGACGCAACATGGCTCGGTGACGTCAACTGAGGTGGCCTCCCAACCGCGCGGAAATATAAATACACGAAAAATAAAAAAATATATAGTACTAGAAAAATGTTGGGTTTTTTCTGATATATAGATATTTTTGCATCCTTTATGGGTGCAGCAAGAAAGCTGTGCCACTCCATAGAGCTAATCACCATCCCGTTCCCGACCTATACCGTGGCCACCGAGATGACAAGGCCTGATGCATCGCCCGTGACGTCACACCATGTAGATCCCACCCGCTCCGCTCCCCGTACAAGTTTACCTACCTAATATAATGCTTATCAGTATAAAAAGATATACTGTTATCTTCGGAAATGTTTGTTCTATAATATTATCAAATAAAAAATCGTAAAACAACACAAAAGAAATGCCATTATGAGACTTTCAAGAAATATGCATTACTTAAACTCTTCGCCTTTTAATATTTTGCTAAAATCTTTTTACATGGAGAATATCAATAGAAGCGGAATTTAATTGGCTTTTCATTAATATATTTCGTTTAGTCATACATGAATTAGCGCATGCATAAATTACGTTCACTAAATCTAAAAAATCTTCAAATCGGGTAATTTCCTACCTAATATATGTTTATCAGTATAAAAGATATACTGTTATCTTTGGAAATGTTTGTTCTATAATATTATCCAATAAAAAACCGTAAAACACACAAAAGAAATGCCATTATGAGACTTTCAAGAAATATGCATGAACTTAAACTCCTTCGCCATTTAATATTTTGCGTTAAACCTTTTTACATGGGGAATGTCAATAGAAGCGGAAATTAATTAGATTTCCATTGATATATTCTCTTTTCTGATAATGAATTTTCAGCATGCATAAATTAGCGTTAACTAAGTAAATAACATCATGAAATCGGGTAATTTTTCACGATTGATGAGGTTATTTATTTAGTTAACGCTAATTTATGTATGGTTTTAATTCATTTATCAGAAAAGGAAATATATCAAAAGGAAAGCTAATGCGATTCCGCTTCTATTGATGTTCTCCATGTAAACAGTTTTTAACGCAAAATATTAAATGGCGAAGAGTTTAAATTAATGCATATTTCTTGAAAGTCTCATAATGGCATTTCTTTTGTGTGTTTTACGGTTTTTTACTTGATAATATTATAGAACAAACATTTTTCCAAAGTTAACAGTATATGTTTTATACTGATAAACATATAATAGGTAGGAAATTACCCGATTTCATGATTTTTAATATTTAGTTAACGCTAATTTATACATACTGCTGATTTCATTTCTGACTAAACGAAATATATCAATGAAAGCTAAATAAATTCTGCTTCTATTGATATTCTGCATGTAAAAGTTTTGGAGCAAAATATTAAATGGCGAAGAGTTTAAGATAATGCATATTTCTTGAAAGTCTCATAAAGGCATTTCTTTTGTGTTTTTTTTACGATTTTGTATTTGATAATACTATAGAGCAAACATTTCCGAAGATAACAGTATATCTTTTATACTGATAAACATTATATTAGGTAGGTAACTTGTACGGGGAGCAGAGCGGGTGGGATCTACATGGTGTGACGTCACGGGCGGTGCATCAGGGCTTGTCATCTCGGTGGCCACCCCTATACGGCCACGATAAATGTGTGGAGACGAGTGCACGCCATGGGAGGAGAGGCAGGTTGTGTGAAGCAGTTTGTCCGCCTCACGGGCCGTGATCAGCATGTTCGCGCCACTCTTGGAACCGGGCTGTTGTTTTTCCCGCGCTTTTTACAAAAGTCATGTTTTTTACGAAATTAACAGGGGGAAATTAATGATTTCTTGTGGATTAGGTATTTTGAATGACAACATAATTATGCAAAGAAAAATGGGTCTGGACGATTATTTTAAGGGAAAGACCGCCCTTTTTCTCCCGCTCCGCCCGGGGACCGAACCTGGTATTTCACGGTTGTTAACAATCGTGTTAGCCCTGCAGTACCATGTACCTGTGTGTGCGTGTGTGTATATAAATATATAATATATATATATATATTATAATATATATA
>JACEEZ010008169.1:15000-17500 GCA_016584305.1 Chionoecetes opilio
ATATTATATTTTATATATTATATTATATATATTATATATATATTATATATATCTTAATATATATATATATATATATAAAATATATATTTTATATGTATATATATATATATATTATATTAGATATATATATATAAAATCTATATTATATATATAATATTTTGATATATTTATATAAATATATTATAGTTATATATATAAATATATGTATGATATATGTAATATATATATAAATATATATATATATTTATATTATATTATATATATAATTAGTTATTATATATAAAAATATATATAATATGTATATATATATATATGTATATATATGTATATATATATATATTTTATATATGTAGTAAAATAATAATAATATATAATATGTATTTATTGTATATATTATAGAAGTTATTATATTATATTAAATAGTATATTATATGTATATTCTTATATATATATATTATTTAACTATATAATATTATATATATAAAATATACATATTATATATATAATATATTCTATAAAATAAATTATATTAGTATAAATTTTATTATCCGTAGGTAAAAAAATAAATAAATTATTCGAATTTGCATGTTTCTTGTAAAAATAATTGTTAAGGTGGTTATCCCTTCAATTTGTTTTGGAAAACTTTTGTATGCAAAATGGATTTTATATTATATAAAACTAGTTAGGTACCCATCTTTTAACTCAAAAAAAGCCAATTAAGTTCAATTCGTAATTTTAAATAACATGTTGTAAGCGTAAAATCTATCAATTTCCCTCGATATGGTAAAAATTAAGTCTCAACCAAAGCTTACTTCTATACAAAATGCCTCTTTTTGGTAAAACCTTTTTCCTATGGATTTTAACTTATTTTACCCACTATTTCAGATATACGTTTAAGGTCCAAGGTCCTATAAAACTGAAAGTCAAAAAAGCGTAATGTGCACGTGGTGTCCAGCCCGGATCCAAGTGGTTATTCGCTTGCCTGCCTTGGGTTTGACCTCCAGGCTATGCTGACGGCCACCTCTCTCCAGATATTTTCCTTTTACCTTTTTTCTGCGATCCTAACAAGCTGGGGGGGGCCAGGCAGGATGCCATGGCTTGGGCCAGGGACCTTGACCAGGGGAAGCACCAGGGTACCAAAATAGTTTGGGTTGGGTTTCTATGGGGGGAAAGGGCAAGACCAGGGCGATGGTGCCCGACAGCTATGGGAAACTGCACCAAAGGTTGATCAGGGAGGGAGGAGCATGTGTCAGTGACAGAGGAGCCATCTGGAAGGTACCTTTGGCACTTTGTACCAGAGGACCCGGTGCCACCTGAGAAGCCTGCGTTCAAGGTGGCTCAGGCTCTCTATGATCTGCTGGTGACATACACTCCACCGACTCATTGATCGTACTGCAAGGTGACTCACTAGGGCAACACGGGGTGGAAAGGTGGTACTCACGCCCATTTGGAGAAGATGCTGGGACGCAAGCTCTTCTGGAGTATATGCGTGTTGCACACAAACGAGTTGCCCCTGCGCCACCTTATATAATATTATATACATACATATATATACATATACATATATATAAATATATATATATATATATATGTATATATATAAAATATACATTATATAAAATATATATATATATAATATATATATATACATATACATATATATAAATATATATATATATATATATATGTATTTATAAATATTTATATATAATATATATATATAATATATATGTATTATATATATTATATTATATATATTATATATATAATATATATTTATTTATAAATATATATTAATATATGTATTTATAATAGATATATATATATATATATACATACATACTCAGATATATCTATATATATATAATGTATATATATACATAATATCATATATATATATATATTATATAATATATAATATATATATATATATATATATATATATATATATTAATATATAATTATATCATATATAATTATATATTATAACATATATATGTATATATATATATGTATATATATATATATATATATATATATATATATATATATATATAAATACTATATATAATTATATAATATATATATATATATAAATATATAAATTATATATATATATATATATATATATATATATAAAATATATAAAATATATATATATATTATATATATATATATATCTATATATATATATATATTTATATATATATATATATATAATATATTATATAAATTATAAATATATATACAGAGGTAATAATAGTACGTGAATGAACAAAGCCGTTGTACTAATGCTTTCGGAAGAACTGTGGGCGATGAATGACCCGCCTTGAGCGCGTCGTGTGTAGCCCTCAGGAAAGAAGCCGTTCCATAGACGCAACCAGCATCGCTGTCCTCCGAAGGCAATTCCACAGCAGCGGCTGTAAGGTTTGCCGGGAAGGGCAGGAGGCGGGAAGTCGGAAACCACCAGATCTGCAGGAGAAAGCAATTGGTGGAGGGG
>JACEEZ010008169.1:22500-25024 GCA_016584305.1 Chionoecetes opilio
TATTTATATATATATATATATAATATATATGTATATTATATATATTATATATATAATATATATTATATATATATATATATATAATATATATCATAATATATATATGATATGTTATATTATATATGTATATGTAATATTATATAATATATATATAATATATATATATATATAATATATATATATGATATATATTATATCATATGTTATATATATATATTTATTGTATATGTAATATATTATATAAATGTATATTATGTATAATATATATATATATATGTATACTTATTATATAATATAGTAATATGTATAATATATATATATATATATATATATAGTATTATATATATGATATTATATATATATATATATATATGTATATATATATATATTAATATATGTATATATATATAATATATATAAAATATTAATATATATATATATATAATATATGATATATCATATGCATAAATATGTTATGTATATATATATATATGTATATTATGTATATATTATATAATACTCTATATATATGATATATATTATATAAAATATGATATATATTATAATATTATATAAATATGTATATATATATATATTAAGTAATATTATACATATATTATTATATGTATGCCTATATGTATAATATATATGCTATATGTATGTATAGCTATATATATGTATATTATATATTATATATTATAAATATATCTATATTATTATATATATGTTTATTAATAGAATTTAATATATATATCAATATATCATATATACATATATTATGATATGACTTTTATATATATATATACATCTATTAATATACATTTTGGTCCTAGTCTCAAGAACAGTGAATTAGATGTATTTCGATTGGACAGTGTTTTAGTAAAAATTTAAGGCTGCTTATCCGTTAACTATTGGGTTTGAAAGCACTCTTGCACAAAATGACTCTATATTATAGGAAAATAGCTTAGTTCTACACACTTTATAACTACATACATTAAGATTCAGGTTCGATGAACTTTACATGACGAAAGTTAGAGCGCTAATAACTCATATCAATGTACTCATATTAGCGGTAAGCCTACGTTAAGGTCTGCAGACCCCAAGCTTATCTCAGTATTCAAAATGCCCTGCGTTTTTTCGGGTAAAAGACCTTTTATCCTGGCAATCTGATTTTCAACTTATTATTTACCAACTATGTTCAAGGACTATATGTTTAAGGTACTAAGGTCCATACACCAATACTAAATAGTCATAAAAAAGACAGCTTAAGTCGGATCATAACACTGACAAGGTTCGAAAGCAGTCGCATCCAAAAACATCGTCAGTTACGGAATCTGTGTGCCTTGGACTTTGTATCCATAGGACCTTATCGCAGACGCCAACTCTCTCTCATATGTCGTACCTGTTTTCTGCGATCCTAACAAATGATCAAGAGGATGCCACTGGCTACTGGAGTGACTTGACCATGGGAAGACAGGGTACCAAATGTATTGGGTTACTATGAGGAGACAAGACAGATGTGCCCAGCATGAAACATACACAAATTGATCAGAAAGCTATAGTTCAAGTACAGTAGGATCACACTGATAAGTACCTTGGCATTACAGATGACCCGTGCCACTGAAAGCCTGGTTCATAAGGATGCTCAGCTTCTTAATGATCTGAGGAATACACTCCAGGGTATTGATCGTACTTTCGGTACTCAACTAGGGCCAACAGGGTGGGAAAGGTTGGTACTACGCCATTGGAGAAGATCTGGGACCAACTTTTGGAGGTTATAGAGTGTTGGAAAACACGATTGACACCTGGCCACCTATATTATAATAATATTACCATACATATAAATTACATTTAATAATATAATATATTATATATATAGATATAAATATATAAATATACATTTTATAATAATATATATTATTATATATATATAAATATACTATATATTAAAATATAAAAGATAATATATAGTATTTATAAATATTAATATATTTATATATATATTATATGATTATATAGATGTATATATATATATAATATAATATTTTATAATAATATATATTTTAATATTATAAATAATATATATATATATAATAATTATAATTATTATAATATATGACTATATATAATTATAAAATAATATATATTTATATATATATAATATAATATATATAATATTAATTATATATTATTATTTATAATATTTTATTAATCTATATTAATATATTATAGTAATTATATTTTTATATATATATTATTATATTTTTATAATTTTATAATATATATAAAAATATAAATATTTTTATAATATATATCATATTTTTATAATAAAATTATATATATATTATATAATATTATATATCTATTATATATATATTTTATATATATATATATTAATATATAATATATTTAATATATAAACCGAGGTAAATAATAGTACGTGAATAAACAAACCCCTTGTACTAATGCTTTAGGAAGACTTGTGGGCGAGAATTACCCGCCTTGAGCGCGTCTGTGTAAGCCC
>JACEEZ010008171.1:0-10000 GCA_016584305.1 Chionoecetes opilio
CTTAAACCCCAGTTGCTTATTTTTTGACGACTTGTTATGACTCTTTTTTCTTGGGTTTAGAACCCCTTGCACATCACCCCATTCCTCAGGTCTTCTTATAGTGTTTTCAGGGGAAAAAAAGCACAGTAAATGCCCCTGGAATATCAATTTCGCGCAAAATAACTCGAAATTCTTCCATCGCCGTAGTTTTTCCTTCGTAGGTCCACTCGCGGCGACCCCGCCTTATCCCCACAATGCACCGATGTAAACAAACCGTGACGTAGTTGTGGGTAGGGTCCATTGTGTTCAATGTTTTATTTCACAGATTACAGAGGGAAATATGTAAAAGAAAGAGAGGTGATAATGGGTTCAACATGCATCACCAATGAACAGACCTAGAAGAGAAATACAATATTATTATAATTATTACTCTTCCTCCTCCTCTTCTTCATTGGCACTTCCTCCTCCTCCTCTTCTTCCATAAAGTAATATTAGTAATGACAGAAATAATAAAACATTTTTCTGTTTTTTTTTTTTTTTTTTTTTTTTTTTTTTTTTTTTCCCCTTCATATTTGTGTCTATAGCGCCTGTAGGCAGTGGTGACCCAGGGCTCGAATGGTAGGCTCTGGAGGTTCACTTGAGGGCTGTGATGATAGTTGGTCCTCCCTCGCCCGTGGTGGCGCAGGCAGGATTCTTATAGTGACGCCTGTGATTAGGGTACCTGGAACTGTCGCCGATAGGAACTGTCGCCGATATCGGCGACTGTTCCAATATTTCACGTCGGCGGGAGTTCCAATCGTCGGCGACAATTCTAGTTCTTGATCTTGATATTACAGTACCTTATATTTAATTAAATAATCTTTTAATCATGGTTCTGCATTCAGGGATTAAATTCCAGCAATAACTTGAACTATCAAAGGCTTTCAATGGGAGAAATATACATGTAAAGTTGTCACTGACTCCGCCTCCTTGGAGACTCGACCTAGCGCAGCATCGCCTGCGATGCTACGATGGTTTAATAGTACGGCCCTAGGTGTCTTGAACACACCTTCACCTCTCTCTCCTTACTTGTTTCCTTCTCTCATTCCATCCTTTCCTCCTCTATTTCATCATTGATCGAGACAGACACATAGGAGCAACGAACATATATATATGAGCTTCCAGCAATTACTTGAACTATCAAAGGCTTTCAATGGGAGAAATATACATGTAAAGTTGTCTCACCCTACAGCTGACGCCGCCTCCTTAGAGATTAGCGCGGAAGAATACTTAGACTATTATGCCCGCCCATTCCCTCCCCACTGGGAGAGTCCCACGGGGAGTGTCCTCCCACCGTCGTTGTTGCCCGAAGAAAAAAAACGAGTAGCGAAATTTGAAACCATATATACTTGCAGATACAATTCATAAAACAACGCTGAAACAGGGTAGATTATACAGTTATATAAACTACTGTGTATCATCTTCAGTGGCACATACAAATCAATAGTGATGCTATAATTCGTAATATATGGCGCCTGGCGACATTAGTGCAGGTGGCGCCTTTAGTGTTATCTACGGTAGTAGTACGTATTTATTTAATTTGAGTTTATTTATGTAATCATGATAAATGCTTGGGGGGGTCGATAACCGAACTGGATTTCCGAAGGGGTCTGGTGTATGTGTGTGTGTGTGTGTGTGTGTGTGTGTGTGTGTATTCATCTACCGTAGATAACAGTAAAGTCGCCACCTGCAGTGATGTCGCCAGGCGCCAAATATTACGAATTATAGCATCGCTACTGATTTTATGTGCCACTGAAGATGATACACAGTAGTTTATATCATGACTGTATAATCTACCCTGTTACAGCGTTGTTTTATGCTTTGTATCTGCGAGTATATACGGTTTCAAATTTCGCTACGCATTTTTTTTTCGGGCGACGACGACAGCGGTACGACACTCCGTAAATAAATACTAGATGGCGACTCTACTGTTGATAGCCACTTTGTAGATATTTTTGTAATTTGTTCATTTATAGCCATAATATGACACAGATGAAGACACAAAATGACACAGACTCTCTAGATAGCCCCTTCTAACTTTCCTGAAATCATGGATGTAGAAATGTAAGTATTAACGCCACCACACGTCTGTAAACAGAAAAAAAAGTTGTCCTGGCGACTTAACTGTTATCTACGGTAGTATTCATCTAGTATTTTACAGGGCCAGAGCAACGCTCGTATGGCCACGTCTCCATATCAACATTTTTATCATTCATCCTTAGCGGTTAGTTTTGGCCGAAGCCAGCACCCCGGAGAGCAGGTCACAAACCTCGGCTAACACCCGGTACCCATTCACTGCTGGGTGGACAGGGGCTCGGGTTTTAAGGAAACATGATTTTAAGGAATCTGTTTCCGCTCCACCCGGGGATCGAACCCGGGACTTCTCGGTAGTGAACGAACCGAGCGTGTGTGTGTGTATCTCTCTCTCTCTCACTATTGTCAAGGAGGGACTTCAAAAACATCTTCCACAAAATACACCCATCGCTAACCTCCCTAAGATGGATGCACTTATTCGAGCAACGAATAAATGTAGACAGAAAAGAAGACCAAAACATCCCCTTGAACTACAGTTTGAATGGGTTGAGGAGGCCTTACCGAAGAATTTTGTCCAGGAAGATGTTAGAGTGGGTGCCTATCGCCACACCATCCTTTTCACCGAGTTTGGTCTACAGCTGGCCTCCCAGGCAAGAACGTGGTATGTTGATGCAACATTTAACAGTGTTCAGTCACCCTTTAAGCAACTTTGGGGAATACGCGCCTTCATTGCTCAGAACAAATGCATCAAACAAGTCCCCCTCATCCAAGTACTGATGACCAGACGCACTATTGGTGATTATTCTGCAGTTTTGGAGGCCATCAAAGCAAGACTCCCAGCTGACGTAAGTCTTCAGAGTGTGATGATGGACTTTGAGACTGCAGTTTGGACTTCATTTGGGCGCATTTACCCTGATCTGCAGTTGAGAGGATGTTCCTTTCACTGGACCCAGGCTGTGTGGAAACGGATCCAGCTTTATGGACTAAGTATTCCATACTACAAGAAGAAGAACACATATAAGTTTCTGAGACAGCTGCTCTGTCTACCTTTCCTGCCAGCAGAGCAAATCCCAGAGACCTTCCATCACCTACACAGTCTGGTCTTGCCGAATCACTCTGACGGTCTCCATCAGCTGTTTGCGTACATGGAGTCGACCTGGATTAGTTCACGACGTGCGGGTTTTACTCCATACCAATGGTCTGTGTTCGGACAGACAGTGCGGACTAACAACGATGTAGCAGGGTGGCATAACAATCTGAATATAAACTCTGGTGAAAGAGTCGGAGCGAGCTGCAATGCATATGAACCTCATTGACGTGCTGTACAAGGAGTGCTCGTTAGTTACCGTGCAGCATCAACTTGTAGCTCAAGAAAAATTAGAAAAAACATCAGAAGCAAGTGACTCATTATTTCAATCAAATGTTCTACGTGCATGGGAGGCCTACAGGCAGAAGGAGCTGTCCCCTAAACAGCTTCTTAATAGGATTGCAGGTTTTCTGTATTCATTTTCAGCAATGTAAAAAAAAAAATTGTGATTTGTACTCATATGTTTTCTTCTTATTAATATTATTATTATATAATTATGCTTTCTTAATTTTTTATTATGTCAAATATTTTATATACTGCTTAATTAATGATAATGAATATTTTTTATGTCTCAAAACAATGCATCTATTATTATTATAATATATCTTATCTGAATAAATACAAAAAACAATTAATACATTATAATTATATCCTTATTCGGTAGGTTTTTCGTATAAGCAGTATACTTCTTGCAGGGGAGGGGGAGAATTGAATTTGTGAGAGACCAATAATTATGCTTAGCTTTTCACCACAGACCAAACAGTTCCACAAGAATGAAGGTCTACTTTGAAGGACAAATAATAGTTGTGGGCTACTGTATTGATTTATTTTGTGTTTATTTATGTAGTCGAAATAAATGCTTGGGGTCGATAATTAATCGAACTGGATTTCTAGAAGGGATCTGGTATATATATATATTATATTTATATATATATATATATATATATATATATATATTATATATATATATATATATATTATTTATATATATTATTATATATTATATATATATTATATTTATATATTATATATTTATATATTTATATATATAATATTTATATATATATATATTTATATATATATATATATATATATATATATATTATATATATAATATATATATATTATATATATATATATATATATATATTTTATATATATATATATATATATATATATATATATATATATATTATATTATATATCTATATATATATATTTATTTAGGGGACTGGCAATATTAGCGGGCATTTGTAACTTCTCTTTTTAAGTCATTGGGCCCGTCCTTAATGATTAATGAAATTGAGTAAAACATGCATGAATGCTGATGTGTGTGTGAGAGAGAGAGAGAGAGAGAGGAGAGAGAGAGAGAGAGAGAGAGAGAGAGAGAGAGAGAAGAGAGAGAGAGAGGAGAGAGAGAGAGAGAGAGAGAGAGAGAGAGAGGAGAGAGAGAGGCGAGAGAGAGAGAGAGAGAGAGAGAGAGAGAGAGGAGACTTCTATATACTCAATAATACTTCCCTTCCTCCAGGATCCTCCTCCACCTCCTGAATTGAAAATGATTTTAGGCTCTCACCTGTATGTATATATATATATATAATATAGTTGACCACCATTCAATTAAAAATTCTGGTGGTCACTGGCATCTAAGAGACTTGCAAGCGTCCTCGAAGCGAATATAATTGTTGTCTTTGCAAATAGTGCATAGGGATGAAAGGTGGATGTAGGTAATGACCTACATGTGTCGAAGGAATTACCACGTGTAAGACTATACCGGCCTCTTGTAGTTTCCTTATGTTGTTATAATGTTTTTAGTTGTGGGTGGTCGCCACGCTCCTCCCCGATAAGCCTCCTCCGCTCCGCTGAACGCAGTATAAGTAGTGCCAAATTTTCTCTCTCGATATCACTTACTAAATAAATCCCAACATCTCACCTAATTAACTTAACCCTTAAAAGGCTAGTCCTACAGGACATTACGATGCGCAGACGCAGGTGATGTTGGGGGCAAGTCTAGCATTTCTACAACTTAATTAATGTGCTTCAGTAAACGTCGAGCTGTCATGCCTTTCCGTCTCTTGTGTTACTATCAAAGGCTTATTACTATTATTTACAAGCATTTTTCTTCATATTGAAGGATTCTAATTATTATTACAAAGGATCTTTCTTTGTATGAGAGACTGTATAGTATCATTATCTGGCTAGGTAGCTCTCTAGTAAAAGTTATGGTGTGTGAGTAATGAGTGGTAATTATAGTGGTATATTTGACTCCTTTTTCACTAAATTGTCCTATTTCCAATGCGGATTCTGTCTTTTATTATGTTAGATAGTTGGCAACACTGAGTTGGCCACCATTCAATTACAAATTCTGGTGGTCACTGGCATCTACAACATTAATGACAGAGGCCAGCAATCCGAAAAGAATATATTTATTGTCTTCGAAAAGGTACTCTGAGGTGAAAGTGGTGTAGGTAATGTACATGTGTTTGAAGGAACTACTCACGTGTACGTAAGACTACCGCCTCTTGTAGTTTCCTATGTTCTTGACTCAAGTGGTTGTGGGCACCGGGCGGTAGGTCACGCCCCTCCCCGTTAACCCGGGCCTCATCACCAGCCGCTCCAACACACTTTGAAGTAGTGCCAAGTTATTCCTTTTGATATCAATTACTAAATAATACCCACATCTCATCTAACCCAACCTCAGCCGACAATCCACATATTCAATATACTTGGAGAAAAGATGGGGCGGTATAGGAAATATATTAATTTCCGCCATAAATTCCTCCACAACGCCACCATGGCGTGATCTTCTTCTTCTTGGAACCTCTACCGCTGAGTATCGCTTCAAACTAGGCGCATCACTGGTTTGAGTTGTAACCACAGAAAGCCAGATAATGATAATATAAGCCTCTATACAAAGAAAGATCCTTGTATACTAATTACAATCCATCAATAGTAAGAAAATCCTTGTAATAACAGAAATAGCCTTAGATAGTAAAAAAAAAAAACGGCAGGCAGGAGAGCTCGACGGCTACTGATGCACGTCAAGCTGTAGAAATGTCCCATTTGAAAGCACTAAAAATTGCCCCGAGCATGGGCTTCGTCTGGTTTGGGGACAGACTCTTCATAGAAGACAGTTCCATAAACCCTTTACTCTTCCTTTTCATCTATTCCAAATGGAACTGTCGCCGAGAATTTCCGCGTCGGCGAGCGTTCCACCGTCGGCGACAGTTCTCGTTTGCTGCTTCGGCGACAGTTCCTATCGGCGACAGTTCCATAAACCGTGATTAGAGGCTCATGCCACCAACCTGTGTCCTCCGATGCACTCGCAATCGAAGGTAGAGTTAATGGGCAGGGCATGTGGGCAGTGGCGTCACCAGGAAAAAAATTTGGGGGGGGCTTTAGCCCCGGGGTGGTGATGGGCTATCCAGCTGGGGGGTCGGGGGGTAATTTTGAAAATTAACCAGTTCCAGGGTAATTTTGAGGTCCAAAAAAGAGAAGAAAGTGGAATTAAGCTTTAATTACATGACACATAAATTAATAGAGTTATACCATGCATCATACCATATTAACTAAATTTGATATTTGAAGAAATTTTTATTCTGTTTATACAAAATAATAAAATTGCCATTTCTCTCTCTCCACTAACAAACACAAAGGAATTGCACAATGTATGTTTTTGGTTTGTTTCTCAGTAAGGTTTTATCTTGATAATGAAAAAAATATATAAATATAGCTTACAATATATACAAGGTATTTTCCTTATTGCACAAAAACAGGTACATGGGATACTGTAGTTAAACAGAATAAAGTAACATGAATATATATCATGATAAAGTAACTAAAAGCCGATTTAACCTGCCTCCCACTGCCTTACCCTGGCACCCACTGCCTTAACCTGCATACCACTGTGTTAACCTGCCTCCCACTGCCTTACCCTGGCTCCCACTGCCTTACCCTGGCTCCCACTGCCTTAACCTGCCTCCCATCCTGTGTTAACCTACCTCCCGTCCTGTGTTACCCTGCCACCCACTGCCTTATCCTGGCTCCCACTGCCTTAACCTGCCTCCCGTCCTGTGTTAACCTGCCTCCCGTCCTGTGTTACCCTGCCACCCACTGCCTTAACCTGCCTCCCACTGTGTTAACCTGCCTCCCGTCCTGTGTTACCCAGCCTCCCACTGCCTTACCCTGGCTCCCACTGCCTTTACCTGCCTACCACTGTGTTAACATGCCTCCCGTTTTGGGGGGGCTGAGTCCTTGACTTGGGGGGGCTAAGTCCCCCTTAGCCCCCCCGCGGTGACGCCACTGCATGTGGGTGTTCTTAGGCCACTCAAAGATGCAAAAAGGTTTTGGGTTTCTTTGGGGATCGAACTCGGGTCACCGAGAACGCCAGTCGGAGACGCTAACCACTCCGCTACCGCCTCCCCATAAAGGGATGTGATGAGTATGATTATTATTGTTTATATTTTTGCAACTACAAGTTTGTTTTATATTGTTTTATGCTTTAAATGATAAAAAGTCAAGAAAGTAAGAGAAAGAGAGAGAGAGAGAATAATTCAGGCAGATTTAAAACGACCACATAAGCAAAGTATGTACCGCTTATACCGTGCGGTTTTCCCTCGCCGTAGCTCTCACTCGCGTTACCTCTCGTTCCACGTGTGACCTGCCTACCTTCAAGAAGCCTTACCCTACCCTACCTTACCCTATCCTACCTTACCCTACCCTTATAGAAGCAAGAAGACCATTCCTTCAAATTCAGCTGCCCCTTCTACTTCTTCGGATATAACGGATTATCGCATATATCGGATCACCCTTCCCCCAAATTGTCCGTTATAGCGAGGGTTTACTGTTTATTGCATGGAAACGAGACCCTAGTAGTAAAATTAAGCTGAAAAAAGTAAATACATAGAATACAGACACACAACTATATGTCACTGGTTGAGATTCCCAGCCAGAAAAACAATGAAGTGCTTCCCATAAAAGTGTAGGAGTGGTAAAGTAACATTTTGTGGCAGCTTTGTGGAGACGAAGATCCCAGAAAGTGATGCAGAAAGGCAACAACATGTTACTATAGGCAATAAAATGTTATAAAAGGCTTATAAATGCACTGTTACTATAGAAACACGTCGCTTAGTCCATGAACCTCACCTGTGTGGAAGTCTGGGAGCACCAATATCACCTGCAACAACAACACTAACAACAACTACAACACATAATGATGCCAATAATAATAGTGGGTCATAATTATAGAAGGATTTAAATGAAGAAGAAGAGTACAGTATATTGCATTGAATGAATACTGTACGTGTGTGTGTAATGCTTTGAATGAATACATGTGTGTGTGTGTGTGTGTGTGTGTGTGTGTGTAATGCTTTGAATGAATACATGTGTGTGTGTGTGTGTGTGTGTGTGTGTTAATGCTTTGAATGAATACATGGTGTGTGTGTGTGTGTGTGTGTGTAATGCTTTGAATGAATACATGTGTGTGTGTGTGTGTGTGTATAATGCTTTGAATGAATACATGTGTGTATGTGTGTGTGTATAATGCTTTGAATGAATACATGTGTGTGTGTGTGTGTGTGTGTGTGTAATGCTTTGAATGAATACATATGTGTGTGTGTGTGTGTGTATGTGTGTGTATAATGCTTTGAATGAATACATGTGTGCATAATACTTTGAATGAATACATGTGTGTGTGTGTGTGTAATGCTTTGAATGAATACATGTGTGTGTGTGTGTGTGTGTGTGTGTAATGCTTTAAATGAATACATGTGGTGTGTGTGTGTGTATGTGTGTGTATAATGCTTTGAATGAATACATGTGTGTATAATACTTTGAATGAATACATGTGTGTGTGTGTGTGTAATGCTTTGAATGAATACATGTGTTGCGTGTGTGTGTATAATACTTTGAATGAATACATGTGTGTGTGTGTGTGTGTGTGTAATGCTTTGAATGAATACATGTGTGTGTGTGTGTGTGTGTGTGTGTGTGTGTGTGTGTATAATGCTTTGAATGAATACATGTGTGTATAATACTTTGAATGAATACATGTGTGTGTGTGTGTGTGTAATGCTTTGAATGAATACATGTGTTGCGTGTGTGTGTGTAATACTTTGAATGAATACATGTGTGTGTGTGTGTGTGTGTGTATAATACTTTGAATGAATACATGTGTGTGTGTGTGTGTGTAATGCTTTGAATGAATACATGTGTGTGTGTGTGTGTGTGTATAATACTTTGAATGAATACATGTGTGTGTGTGTGTGTGTGATGCTTTGAATGAATACATGTGTGTGTGTGTGTGTGTGTGTAATGCTTTGAATGAATACATGTGTGTGTGTGTGTGTGTATAATACTTTGAATGAATACATGTGTGTGTGTGTGTAATGCTTTGAATGAATACATGTGTGTGTGTGCAGGGGCGGACTGGCCATAGGGACAAACGGGACATTTCCCATTGGGCCGCTGGGTCGTGTGGGCCGGTCTGAGGGGAGAAAAAGGGTAAATTATATTAAAAGTAAAATGAATAAATAAATTAAGGAGTGAAAATGAAATATCTGAAGAATAAGGTAAAACTAAAAATAAATAAGAGAGAGAGAGAGAGAGAGAGAGAGAGAGAGAGAGAGAGAGAGAGAGAGAGAGAGAGAGAGAGAGAGAGAGAGAGAGAGAGAGAGAGAGAGAGAGAGAGAGAGAGAGAGAGAGAGAGAGAGAGAGAGAGAATGAGGTGACAACTGACGAGAGATCGGAGAGATCAACAGCTCTCGAGTATTGTACGCGAACACTCGACACGAGTCAACTTAGATTCTCAATAGAGTCGTCCAAGTTGTTGTTTTCAGACTTCTTGTATTTTATATACGTTAACCG
>JACEEZ010008171.1:15000-55000 GCA_016584305.1 Chionoecetes opilio
CAATACTTAGCCAGTTCTCTGGCGAGGGTACGGTTGAACCTCTCCACCATTCCGTCACTTTGCGGCCTCAGGGGCGTAGTCCGAGTCTTATGAATGCCCAACAGCTCACAGCACTCATGGAAGACTCGGGACTCAAACTCACGCCCTTGGTCTGAGTGTAGCTCACCGGGAACTCCAAATCGGGTAAAGCACTGGTCAACCAACACTCCTGCCACCGTCTTTGCCTCATGGTCTGGGAGGGCATAAGCCTCGGGCCACTTGGTAAAATAGTCCATCAGGACACAGATGAACCTATTGCCCCGAGGGGTGCGCGGGAAGGGGCCCGCGATGTCCACCGCCACTCTCTCCATGGGTGCTCCTGCTCGGTATAGCTGAAGGGGCGCCCGCGTCCTTTGGGCGGGACCCTTCTTAGCAGCACAGGTGCAACAGGTGCGACACCACTCTATCACATCACGCCGCAGGCCAATCCAGTAGAAGCGCTGACGGAGGAAACCCCAAAAAACCCCTGAAAAAAAATTTAAAAAAAATGGGCGGAATTTAATAAACCCCTCTTGCTTCCGAATCTCCTTCCCGGGGAGGGGGGTTTTACTTTTGGGGGGGCCGAGCCAGTCTTGTCCACCCAACAAAAAAACCCCCCTTTTACCCCCCCTGTCTGGGGGGTTTAGGGGGGGATCCCCCCTTTTCCCCCTCCTCCTTTTCCCTAAATTGCCCACCCTGGTCGCCCGTATAATAAAAGGCACTGACCAAGCCCGTTTTCCGGGGGGAAATGGGATTAAAAAAAGGGGCTCCCCCTATCCCTAAGGGCCCCGCCTTGGGAATTTTTTCACGGGGGATGGCCCTTTGTACCCGGGATCGAGAGCCCGCAGCGTTTCCTCCCCCTGGGCCCGGGGCCCTTTCCCCCCTTTTTCCCTTTCCCCGGCCCCCCCCCCCCCCCCCGGGCCCACGGCTTTTTTTCCCCCGTGGCTCCCCTTTTGGGGCGTTGGGCCCGCCCGGTGCCTTTCCCCCCTTTTCCCGGCGTGAACCCTTTGGGTTTCCTCCCGGGGGGAAAAACCCCCCCCTTTTTCCCCCTCCCCCCCCTTTTTTTTTTCCCTTCCCCCCCCCCTTCCCCCCCCCCCCCCCGGGGGTCCCGGCCCCCCCCCCCCCCCCCCCCCCCCCCCCCCCTTTCCCCCCCCCCTTTTTCCCCCCTTCCCTTCCCCCCCCTGCCCCCCCCCCCCCTTTGGGGGTTTTTTTTTTTTTCCCCCCCCCCCCCCGGGCCCCTCAAAACCCCCCGCCCCCCCCCCCCCCCTTCCCCCCCCCCCCCCCCCCCCCCTTCCCTCCCCGTTTCCCCCCCGGGGTCCCCCCCCCCCCCCCCCCCCCCTTCCCCCCCCCTCCTCTCCTTTCCCCCCCCCCCCCCCCCCCCCCCCCCCCCCGGCCCCCCTTTTTTCCCCCCCCCCTTTTCGGACCCCCCCCCCCCCCCCCCCCCTCCCCCTTCCCCCCCCCCCCCCCCCCCCCCCCCCTTTTTCCTCCCCCCCCCCCCCCCCCCCCTTCCTTTTCCCCCCACCTTTTCCCCCCCCGGGTCGGCCAGGGCAGGGGGGCCCGCTAACCCCGGTTTTAATTTCCCCCGGGCCCGGGTTTTAACTTTTTTGCTCTAATAGGCCCCCCCCCGGTCTCCCCCCTGGTTTCCCCGTTTATAACCAGCAACTGCGTGGGGGGGCAACCCCCCCCAAAAAAAGGGGTGGTTGGAAAACTTTTCCCCCCCCCCTTTTTAAGGGGGGCTTAAAAACTTGACAATAACCCCACATTTCTTTTCCTTCAACGGGAAAGGGAAGGCACCCCCCCCCACTGGGTAGGCGGCAGAAAAGGGGCGGGGTCGGGGGGCAAAAAGGGCCCCCCCCGGTTCTTTTAAAAAGGCCTCCAGCCCCCCCGTGGGGGGTGCTCCCTTTCCGGGGGGGGCCGGGCGTGGTGGAAACCCCCGCCGAAAAAAGTGTAAAAAAAACTCTGCCCCCACACAGGTGGCACCGGCCAGTCCTCCAGGCCCCCTTTCTCCGGATCCGTGCGCACTCCATTTCTCCCCACAAAGGACCCAGGAAAGGAACCTCCGCTGAAGAAAGACTTTTTTGGGGGGTTAGTTTTTTCCCCCCCTCCCCCCCCCCCCCCCCCGGTCCCTCCGACGCCCGCTCGTCAAGGTAACGGGGTCCCCACTGTACCCCCGGGAGCCCCCTCTCCATCGGCCTAAAAACACCCGGGCATTACAGAGGCCCAAGGGACACTTGAAGTGAAATGGCCCTTGCCCAAGGTAAAGCCTCTTCTTCTTTTCCTCCCCCCATCTCCACCTGATGAAACCCGACTCAGGTCGAGAGTGAAGAACCCTTGCACCCCTTTTGTGCATCAGCGTGTCGTCATCCGGGGGGGGGGGTAAGAGTCCTTGAGGTCACCTGGGTTTAGGGGCCCCGGGAGTCCCCAAACCGTTTTTTAACCATCCTTCTTGGTGACAAAGGCGACCGGGGCACCACGGCTGTCAGACCCTCGATCAGCCCCAGGTAGCCATTCGTTGACAGCTCGTGCTTTTTTCCGTTGGCTGGGGCACCGGCGTGGCGGCTGCTTGATCGGGGCGGCTGTCCCCCCTGTCGATGGGGGCCTCACCATGGCGTGCGACCCAAAACTGTCCCCTGGGGTGAATGAAACGGCAAAAAATTTCCGAGAGTGTGCCGCTCACCCCCGTTGTCTCAGTCAGACGCGGCGCTCCTGCGCGCCAAGTCCTCACGGCTGCTCCCCCACTCCCCGGCTGTCCTCATTTCACCCCCGTCCTGCCGTTGTTTTCCCCCCCAGTAGTGGGGACGTCCCACTTTGTCCTTCCCTCGACAGCATGCATGGACTCTGTTACCAGTCCAAGGGCTTCGTGCTTACCTCGGGTTATGACGACTCACGGCGCTGACCGGACAAGGGCATTCCCCTTCACGCACCCTTAACGTCTGCCTCCCCAAATCCCCCGGAGTGCCTCACCGACCAGGGAATCCTTCCCCTAGGCACGGCTCCTCCATACGGGGACAAACACTGGGAAGCCCTCCTTTACCTGCCCCCGCCCATGCGAGCCTTCACGGTCCCCGAGTGACACACAGGCCCTGTGCTCCACAAAACTGTTGCTGGGCTACTGAGGGGTCCTTAGGTCCACCCCGTCCTCCCTGGCAAACGTTTCCCCCGTCCTGTGTCCACCCCCAGGGGCACGAGCTTCCCCTCCCGTACCTGCCACCTGGACAGCTGGAGTGTGAGTGACGGCGCTTAGTCCACGCGGGGGTCGTGGGGTGATGGGTGGGTCGCGGGGCCCCGACCCCCCCGGGCCCCGTTTCCCGTTTTGCCGGCCCTTTGGGTTTCTGAGGGGTGGTTTCGGGGCCCGGTGGCCCCAACCAGCAGCAGGGTGGAAGGTGGGAGGGGGGCAGCTCTTTCCCAAAGATCGCGTCATTCCCGCCTCCCACACGGCCCGCTTTTTTGGGCCGGGTCCCGGGCCCCATCCCCCGAGCTCCCCCGAAGCGCCTGTACTCGCTTCCTCTGCCCCGGGCGGCGTCTTGGGGCTGCGCGCGGCGGGCCCGGATGGCACGGCGGGGAAAGGTGGGTTTCCCTAACGTCACCAGACGTACGGAGAAAAGACTCAAAATCCAGAGCCCCCCGTCAAGGCCACCTGCACGTCCTCCGGGTGGCCCGTTCACGTAAAAACTGCACCGTGGTCGATGAGGGCGTCGACGAAGTGGTCGCGGGCCAAAACAACCACCATTTCCTCCGGCGTCTTCGGATATGCCCGGCGCACCAACGACTCCAGCTCCTGCGCCAGGTGAGACAGCGGCTCGCCTCGCATCCTCACTCTACCCTTCAAGTGAGCCCGGTACACCTCCGGTTGCTGGTGGTGGCCAAATTTACGTTGTAGTGCGTCCACGACACACTGGTATGACGCCCGCTGCGCCGGCGTCAGATGCCCCAAGACCTCCACAGCCGCCCCGCGCAAACTCGAGACAAGTTGTAGCACCCTCTCTTCAACACTCCACAACTGAGCGTCCGCCAGTATTTCGAACTGAGCCTTGTAAGCATCCCACGGCACTTTACCGTCAAAGTCTGCCGGCTTCCTCCTACTGGGCTGACTGTAACAGGGTTGGTGTGACGTGACGGCTGGTTTAAAGGTAGCAGGGTCCCACAGGCCCCTTGGGAGGCAAGGGGATGGGGAGAGAGGGGGAGAGAGAGGCATGCGTGAAGTCGCTCCATGAGGCGGGGGTGGCGATGGCGGCCACCCCCCCCACGGCCTTGCTGACTCCACACTTAGCCGTCTATGGTCGTAAGGTCGAAAGTCACCCGTCCCGGCCTGTCCATTTTCGCCCTTATGCTCTCCATCCATTATCGCCTGGTGCAATGTTGCCAGCTCACCTCTGCACTCGGTTACTCCTCTAAGAGCGACAGTTGCGGCCTCCCCCAGCAAACATGGGCTATGCGGGCCTGTGTCGGCTTGTGCCGGGTACGTATCGGCACCAGCGGCAGGGCGACTGGTTTCGGCAAATCGGATGAAGCCGATGTCGGGCCCTGCAGCGGGAACTGTATATCGGGCCAATTATTGATAAATTCGTACAGGCCCAACACAGTCTTCCTTGACTCGGCCCAAGGATAATATATTAAGTGGATGTGACATGAATGGCCGGGCCGAAGGACTTAAGTAGGGTGCAAAGCTCGGATTAAGGATAATTGTTGATTATTAGGTGGCTGAATCGTAGCCAGGCAGTCAGCTGTTGGCCACTCGCGCCCGTTGTCTCGTAGCCAATATTCAAAATATTTACCAGTGGAAGTGAACGGCCGCGGCGCTACATTTACTGCTTTCACAGGCCTCTCAGGCTGAGGATCGACTTCATCTACTCCACAAAGACTTATAAAGGTACGTAGGAAAGGGTGATGACATCTTAGAGATGATAAATGCTCAAATATACAGACAAGAGACAAGAGTTATAAACAACAAGCCTCAGGCTAGAGCAAACGGAACGGAGCTGCTATTTTGTTTTGTTTTCACAGTTTAATTAGTACATGGTAAAATTCTAGAGTCCTTTCCCGCCCTTATTAGTGCTTTTTTTTCCTTCAGACCTTAACAGATCATTTCAGCAGAGCTGGGATTCGGTAGATTTTTTCTACCGGCGGTATCGGTATTCGGTAGATGAAAACGGGCCATTCGGTTCGGTATTGCGGTAGATTTCCAAAAAATATACCGACTGCTTCGGTATTTCGGTATTTCGGTTCGGTAGATTTAAAAAACCCATTATATATAAAAAAAAAAACACCTTTAAAAGCCTTTTAATACATTCTAGAGCCCATAAAACACCTATTTTAAGCCAATATTTAACAAAATATTTTAAGAATATATGTCTGCAGTGTAGACGGAACAGATGAGAAACGAAGGCAGTAACTATTGCAGTTTATATGTAACTTATCACAATATCTATGACTATTAGTATAAAATTTGCTAACAAGAGTAGCAAAAGCATATCAGTTAGGTAACAGATTCACTCCCATACATTACATTGATTCCGAAAAAACTCTTTTATAATTAATATAACATTGTACATTAATTGAAAGTTTTGCTATTTCCCTTTGGTTACTGTTCCATATATCATCGTATATCATTATATGGCACACATTTTCAACGAATTTTTTTACCCACACTCCAGTGACACTCGTTTGTGCCATATATTGCACAGGCAAACTATCTTATTTTCTTACAAAACTGCCATAGACTGCAAAGAAGTTATATAACAATAGACAATGTTAGTTGAACGCTGTATAATTTTTACTCACCTCAAAGTAGATAGTAATTCGGTAGTAGCGTTCTAAATGTGGAGCCCGCACAGAACCAAACGGTCCCGAATCCATCAGCTGACTGACTAAGTAAACCAAATTGTGGGCATTATTGGCGTATTTTTTCTAACTTCAATTCAATTCTACCGAAGAAATTCTTTCGGTAAAATCCATTGGGTATCGGTATCGGTTCGGTAGAGGTTTGGGTTTACCGAGTTTTCGTAGCGGTAGATAAATCTCCCGCCGGTAGTACCAAAATTTACCGGAAATACCGAATTCTTTTCGGTAGTTCCCAGCTCTGCATTTCAGTACTCTAAAAAACGTAAATTAAAGTGGGTGAGATGCCACCTTAAACCCCCCTGCCCCCTAATGACCCCATCCTGGATCCCCCAAAAATAATATTACTAATCTAACTCACTATAACTACCACCTTACAAAAAACCTCCTAGCCGAGACTTAATTTGCGGGAAACTAGAATTTACCAGGTTGGGTTTAGGTTATTTGAGGTAAGGTTAGAAATACATTTTTTTGGGTCCTTCTAGGAGGCTATTAGTGGGGTTTAGGCTGGTTATAGTTGAGGTTAGGCTAGGTGTATAGTGAGGTTAAATAGCCAATATTCCCATAGTTATTATTTTTGAGGGGTTCAGGGGGGGTGTTAGGGGTGATGGAGGGGGAAGGGGCAGCTCTCCCCACTTTATAATACGTGTTAGAGGATATCACAATGATCTTTAAAGGGTTTGGGAGGAAAACCCCCCGCTAATTAAGGGGGGAAAGGACTTTTAGAATTGTCCCGCTTCAGGGAGTTAAGTAATAAGGCTTGTACGTGGAGAAGATTTTACTTGTATTGGGTTCTACTGAACCCAGTTTAAAAGCATTACAAGCCGAGTTATAACCGTCCTCAAGTTATAAAAACTGACAATTTGCAGCATTTTTTTAACCCCTTTTATAACCCGACGGAAATGAGATATAACACATGGGGGGCTGGAGGGGCGAAATCCCCCACCCCCTTTTCCTCCCAGCGAGGTTTATAATAGGATAAATTAATAAATTTTGCCCAGGTAGTTAGTTAACTAGTGGTGGTGGGGGTCTGGATGGGCGCAGCCCCCAGTTTATGTCAGGAAAATTTGGGCAATAAGGATATTGTAAAACTCAGTTTCCCTGGTAATTGTGATAAATGGGTTTTGATTTTTAAGCCTTTGGTACAACAGTACTGACCCTACTATATACTGTGCTGATATTTAGAACATGATGTTTTTTGGATTAAATGATATTTTTCCCCTTCTATGTTTCTATAGGTGAAACGAGTGTGAAATAACAATGAAATGTTGTCAAACAAATTTTTTTTATGACTAGGTTAGTTTAAGGCAAGACTATGTTAGGTTATTTAAGGGCAAGGCTAATTAGGTTAGATTAAATTAGTTTATGGTTTGAATAGGTAATTATTTGATATTTTTACTATGGAGTGTTTTTTCAGTCCAAAACGTCTAAAAATTGTATTTTAAGAAATGTTGTCACAACTTTTAACTGTCATCTTCATTTAAGAAGCAACACCGCCTCGTTCTACTGCGTTTGATACTTTAAAACGCACGTAGTTATAACTGCTTAAACTTGTAAATCTAAACATTAGCACATTTCTAAGATATTTTGGTACTTTCAACCATATAATGAGTATGTGGATAAAATTGTTTCTTTTCCCTATGTATTCTGGTGTGTTAAGAATGATGGTCTTTAAAAATTGTCGGAAAATGCTCATTTTGCATTTATCTCCAAATTACTTTGATTCAGGTTAGGCTACGCACCAATGTCCTGGTTAGGTTATGGGTATTATTTCCCCAAACTCTGTCCCTTTATTCAATTCTAGTAAGATGCATTGGTATGGATTTGGTAGAATGGTAAAATTTTAGTTTATTTTTGCGACAACCCGAAAGTGAAAGAAATAGTGTAGGAAAAAAAAATGATAAATGTCGTAAGACCAAAGTTTAGGATACTATAAGGATTACTAAATAACATTTCTCTCTCAATTCCAGGATTTGTACAAGCAACTAGTTTAAGTAATATTAAATAGTTTAGACACTTTTCATCATTATGATTTGCACCAAACATTTTTGTATTGTGGTCTACTATTATATGGTCTTTTGTATTGTGGTCATGGGTACCCAGAAAATGAAAGGGGGGGGTGGGGGGCAATATATTATATATATATATATATATATATATATATATATATAATATATATATATATATATATATATATATATATATATTTTATATATAAATATATATATAATATATATAATATATTATAAATAAATATTATAAATAAAAATATATAAAAATAAAAAAAAAATTTAAAAATACAAAAAAAAAAATATAAAAATTTAAAAAATATAAAAAAAAAAAAATAATAAAAAAAAATTTAAAAAAAATAAGAAATCACATAATAAAAAATAAATAAAAAAAAAATTAAATATATAATATAAATTAAAAAAAAAAATATGAAAAAAAAAAAAATAAAATATAAAAAAAAAAATATATATAAATTATATATAATATATATATATATATAATATATATATATATAATATATATATATTTATATATATAATATTATATATATATAATAAAAATTATAATATATATTTTATATATATATATAAATATAAAATTGGTTTGCTATTTTATATATTATATATATATATTGGTGCTATTAATATTATATATATATATATTGGTGCTATCTATATATTATATATATATATTGGTGCTATCTATATATTTATTGGTTATATTTTTTTCTTTGTAAAGGGGGGAGGGGGGCCTTTGGCCGCATGGCCTCCCCCCTCGGTACGCCACTGATTGTGGTTATATTGTATTGTAAGGTGTAATTGAGGTGATTCCCAGGTGAACAATCTCTTTGTGAAGATTATAATTATTGGCCAAATAGAACAAATAAGATATCTGCAAAAGAGTTATGTAAACTTATGACAGTGGGATCGGATCATGAAAACCTAATCTTAGTTTTCTTTTTCAGAGCAATTGTGATCAAAGCCCTTTTAGGTGGTGAAGAAGGCACCAACATGTGAGCATGGCACATATGGTCTTTATCCCCAAGAGTTTGTATCTTTAATGAAACAGAAGAGGACACCAGTGGCCTGCTGTACAGGACCTGTACACCAGTACTGGCCCTGCACATCTGACAGATGGTGGGAAAATTTTATTATTTATCCGATTTGCTATTTGGGTTGAGACTTAACACCTCTGGTTGTATAAGTTCTCAGTGGGTTTTGGTAAACCTGATAATTTCTGATACATTTCGGTTATTTTTTTTCCTTAACCTAACCTAACCTAATTTACAGAGATTGATAGACTTTCAGGCTAAATTTTCCTTCTTCCTTCTGTTTAAAAGTCAGATTTCCCTTAATGTCTTATGAAGTTAGACGATCGATGATACTTATTTCCCAAATTTTAAATTTTCGGCGTTCATCATTTAGATTTGCAGCATCTCAATATTCATGACTTGTCACATATAGTACATAGTACATGAATAGTGCGTGAGCAGGAGGACAGCCCCATAAGAGCCATAAGAGTTTCCCTGTTATAACTATACGTTATGGGTAAAATTGACATATATATATATATTTTTTTTACATTGGGCCTATAGCGCCTGTAGGCAGTGGTGACCCAGGGTTCGGATGGTAGGCTTGGGAGGTTCACTTGAGGGCTCTGATGGTTGGTCCTCGCGTGGTGGCGCAGGCAGAATTCTTATAGTGACGCCTGTGAGTAGAGGCTCATGCCGCCCCCTGTGTCCTCCGATGCACTCGCAGGGCGAAGGTAGAGTTGATGGGCAGCATGTGGGTGTTCTTAGGCCACTCGACAGTGCGAAAGGTTTTGGGTTTCTTCGGGGGTCGAACTCGGGTCACCGAAAACGCCAGTCGGAGACGCTAACACTCCGCTACCTCCTTCCCATAATATTTTTATATGTGTTATATATTATTTTATATATATATTTTAATATATTAATTTTATTATATATATTATATATATATATAATATATATATATATATATTTTATATAATAAATTTATTTACCTTTTTTTAAAATATTTATTTATTTATTCATTTTTATTTGTTATTTATTTCGTTTTTTGTCTGTCATTAATAGAAATTTTCCCACATTTGTCTGGACTTTTTTTCCACTTTTGTAACAATACAGGATTATATTCTTATGAAAATTATATTTATATACACAATTATTGTTGTTTCATTTACAGTATTTATTCTTGTAGCAGCCTGATGGTGTATTAGGGCACACATTGTGAATTGGATTGCTGACTGCCAGTGCCAGACTGCCTCAACCACAGGCAAGACGATATACTGCAGCCGAGATGATGATTATGGCTTGATTTGAAGTAATGTGATAATTTTTATTCTTTGTTGCACTATATTGGTCCTTAGCTCATACTGTAAGAGTTGAGGAACCCATTCAATCCTGGCAACAGGTTATTCCATTCACAAATCTTGTTTTATTTAAAAGTGGGGCGGTGTAGCGCGCCGACTAGCTGGCCCCGCCCGGATAGTACCCTGCCACGACTACGCACCACGCTGCAGATGACGTCACACAGGAAAACATTGGCCACGCCTCCAGGACCCAGAACATTATCATCAGATTCGCTTATTTAACCTAAATAAGTCTACAAAACTAAACCCAAACCTATCTTAAACCTAAACCCAAAACCCAAATCAAATCTAAACCAAGCCCTTTAACTTAACCTAATCAAACTAAGTAACCTAATATACCTTTCATTATCATAAAAATAAATGTTTGAAATTTTTGGGTTAAGTTAAGGTTTGGTTTTAGTTTGATTTAGGTTTGGTTAAATTTTGGATAGGTTTGGAGTTAAGTTTTGTAGACAATATAAAATTTAGGTTAAATAAGCGAATCTGACGATAATGTTCTGGTCCAGGAGGCGTGGCCAATGTTTCCTGTGTGACGTCATCTGCCGTACGTGCGAGTCGTGCAGGGTAGCTATCCGGGCGGGGTAGCTAATCGGCGTGCTACATCGGCAATTAGGAACGGTTAAAACGATTCAACTGCTTTGTTTGGCCTGCTTGTGGCACTATTAGCTGCTATATTGGCCCACTTGTGGCACTATTCAAATGCTAAGTCGGCCTGCTTGTGGCACTATTTGGATGCTAAATCGGCCTGCTTTTGGCACGATTCAGTTTCTGTATAGGCCTTCTTTTGGCACTATTTGGATGCTAAATCGGCCTGCTTGTGGCACGATTCAGTGCTGTGTAGGCCCTCTAATGGCACTATTTGGATGCTAAATGGCCTGCTTGTGGCCATACAGTTGCTGTGTTGGCCCGCTTATGGCACGATTTAGATGCTATGTCGGCCCGTTTTTGGACTCAGTAGTGGTAATATTTTGGTTACGGATTGCCGACACAGATCGACACAGAAACGTAACGTAACCGACACAGGCCCGGGGGGCAAACATGAAAGCCAAGTTGTCGGTCCGCAGCCAGGGCCCATAACTTCATTACGGTTTGCCGACTCAATGCCAATATGTCGTTTGTGATTTACCGACACTGATTTGATGCCGGCCCGTAATGACAATGTTTGCTGGGTAGGTGATAAGGGGGTAGGGGGATAAAAAATCACCTCCATATCCTCCCTATAGGGCCCCTCAGGCAGGAAGGCGGGTCTGTGCCTTTGTTTAAGTTGTGGTACGTTATGGTGCCGGGGGGACTGTCGGCGCCTTTGGGGTTTGGGGGAAGGGGACCCACTGGTAGTGGGTGGTCGGGTTGGGGTGACGCAGTCAGCAGCCAGCTGGACAATATTAACGGTGGGGCTCAGTGGTTTGGCAGGGGCAGGCCTCGGAGCAGGCTGACAGGCAGGGGTAGGCCCTGGAGCAGGCGGGCAGGGAAGGTGCCGAGTAGGGGAGGACAGCTCCTGTACTGGGGGCCCCCTCGGACGGAAGGTCCCAGGGTGGATGCCCCTCAGCTTCCTCTTCACATCCGAGATGGAACAGGTTGGGTCGTGTTGAAGCAGTTGCACTTGCACCACCTAGAGGTAAGCCGGGCACTGCTTGTAGGTGGGGCGGTGGTCACCACCACAAAAAAGGCAGGACACCGGCCGGGCACACCCCTCTGCAACATGAAAGCCGCTGCAGTTACCGTAGCGGACCTTCATGTTGCAGGTGGCATTACCGTGGCCAAAAAGGAAGCAGCGGGTACACCGGAGGATAGGGAGGGTGTGGGGCCGGACCCGGTACACCGCGTTATCCAGGGAGACCCGGTCAGGAAGGGGGCCCCGAAATTTGACCCAGATTGCCATGTTGGCCTCCGACTCCCCATCCCAGACGGAAGCCGGGAGTCTAAGGACACTAACAATTATTGAAGAGGAGCCGTCAAGTACTGTAAGACCAGCCAGAATTTCGTCATTAGTTATTTCTGGGGAAATAGGGAAAATTCTCCCGAACATATAGGTCGGGTCATCGTCCGATGGAACCGAGTACTTTACGGACCACTCTCCCAGCTTTGTGACAGATTCTGGGGGGCTGGGCTAGGTTGTCAAGGTTGGTCACCTCGAACTTGATACCTCTGCCCGCCCCAGTGATGGTCAGAGTGCTAGACACAAACTTCTTACCAAAAAAGGATCCAAAAACTGCCCTGGACACCTTCCCGGGGTTGATAAATGACCTGAGTCCCTCAGCTGACCTTATGATGATGAGGCGTGTAGGCTGGGAAAGCAGAGGGCAGGCGGAAGCAGAAGCAGCAGAACCGGGAGCAGAAGCAGTGGGTGTAGCATCGCGTGGAGGGGATGAGGCAGTGATTGAGGCGAAGGAGCGTGCAAGCTTGCAGGTCTTATCAGGCTGTTGGGTCTCACCAGACGAAGGGGAAGGCGAGCGGGACCTCTTGGAGGCAGATGAAGTGGCGTCCATGTGGTGGCAGCCGGCTGGCGGCCGTCCTCGTCAGGCAGCATTAATCACGGGAACGGGGAACTGTCGGCGCCTTTGGGGTTTGGGGGAAGGGGACCCACTGGTAGTGGGTGGCCGGGTTCGGGTGACGCAGCCAGCAGCCAGCTGTCCAGGGCACAGTCCCCACACAGCAAAACCAGGCACATAGTACAACGTAGTGTAGTGTCGTGGTCAGTGAAGTGGTAGTAGCGCTAATATTTGGGCGGAGGAGCTGGATCACACGTCTTGTCACCACCACGGTAGCTCAAAGAGTCAGTAACTTCAGTATATCGACCTAGATATAATAAGACCTAGATAAGACCTAAGGGGCCTACTCGCGAGGTATTTGCATCAAGAATCTTGAAAAAACTTGGTCCATCTTGATTTGATTCTGTCCTCGCGCGCGCTTTGTAGCATGTTTTCGCACTTGATATGGTCCATATTCAACATTGCTCCAGAGGTGTTTTCGATATTCAAGTGCAACTTGAATAAAATGGCGTCTTCCTCCGCATCTTTACTTTACTATTGATAAATAATACACATAATTAAGTGTATACCAGCAATAGCTTGCCCTAGCGTCGGAGTCATGTTTGTTTACAGTCGAAAGAACAGCTGACTGGTAGTGCAGGCGAACGATTGTTTGTGTGTGACGGCTTGCAGTCAGAAAATTGTTAGTTATTAGAAAGTTGCTGAAAAAACTAGACGGAAAAAGGGCTAGTGTGACGCGGCCTTTAGGGACACAAAATGAAAATCTTGATTATTACAATTGCGATAACCATACACTGGATTTGCTCACATTGTGTTAACTTTTCGCCATACTGATTGTGGTGCTAGACTCTCAGAGGAAAACACCTTTTCGCCACAAAAAAATGACATTCTGCCAGAATTCCATTCCCATATCAGCATACTCTCTTGCAAATGCTAACCGAATTTCCTTGCATCTTGCCGTCAAGAGAGGTTTGATAGCTGGGGTTCGAGCAAATAAACCAGACGCCCGAAGTCGATGCGCAGTTGTTCGTATGCTGCATGGTAGCTGCAGCTCATCCCTAACTGCATGGGCACTGCGTATTGGTTGAGCTTCCATGGTTGCTGTTATTGCTTGATCTTGTATTTCTGTTGTGACCCTAGGACGACCTGAACGGTGACGGGTCTCTGTTGTCCGTTCCTCCTCATGTCGCTTTATCCACCTTGTCACTGTTCTCTTACTGACACCGAATACCTGTGCAATGTATTCACTATTTTCTCCTTGTTCATAAAGGGAGATCATACCAACTCTCATCTCCTTGGTGGTTGGATGCATGAGACTAGCTCTCTCCATACTCCTGCCGGTGGTGATGTATGTGGCCTACAATGGCTCAGGTGTAAAGATGAAATGTCCTAGCGATCATTGCTGGGCCGAATATACCTCGCATTCCACATCGAATAATATGAAACCTTAACGCAGTAAATCTATTGAACCTTCGAATTACCCTTGGTTTGTTATAGACATTGTCTCATCGGCGGCAGATATGAAGCTTTAAACCCTTATCTGAACAGTATATTAAGGGATTCAGGCTTGCCAACCACGAGCATGTAAATGCGTTAGGGTCTTCTTAATGTTTCACGAGTTACAATTCATATTCGGACAAAACCGTGACACGACTTTTGTCTTAGACTGTATATATATATATATATATATATAATATATAATTATAATTATAATATATTATATATATATATATATATATATAATATATATATTATATATATATATATATATATAATATATATATATATATATATATATATATATATATATAATATATATAATATATATATATAATATATATTATATTCATATAATATTATTTATAATAGTATATTGTCTTACTCGTTTCCTTGGCACTTACTTAAAATACTTTTACATTACTTAAATCAGCAAGCCTTACTTAAAACCGCTCGACCACTTACATTACTACCACATTGACGTCTGCCTCTGGGCTGGGTAAATTACACCTGCCTTTCAAGATAAGCCTTCACACTGGCAATCACCCCTACACGTCATTGACCTGTATATTAATGGGTTGAACGCCGCCGCGGTTACCTGAAAATAACAAGATTAGAAAAGGGTAACAGAAACAAATATAGCTATTCACACGAGACGCGATTTTCAGTGCGGCCAGGCATGTTTTTATAGCAGGAATTGTTACTTATTCCACCTCCATTACGATAATGAGCTCTGTTGGCGGCGTAACTGGTGGCCAGTAAAAAAATGTGACTCCATGAAAAATATTTGGTTGCGACACCATGGTGGCGTCGTGTGAAGGGGCCCTTTAATTTAGAGCTAATAATGACCGATCTCTGGGTAATCCTGGGACCTCAAATAATACACACACCCCATCACCTTGTTCAAGGGGGACAGTAACAACCTGTGCTATTAACGGACTCCACCCTCGGCATATTACTCAAGTCTGGAAAGGATCACCTTTCCCGGGTGAAGACGCTTGGCCGTAGCTCCGAAACTAACCATAGGATTTCCTCGAAAATTCCCTCATTGTGATTTCCACATCAATTTACAATTGTTTCAATAATGAAACTAAACCTAACCTAACGTAACCTAACCTGACGTGTTCAAAAGTAAAGTAGGCGATCTTTTCCAGACTTTGGTAATATGCGGGCGGGGCTTGACCTACCGACCTATTATTGAACAGCAGGCGGAGACGTATCCGATCAGACAATAGAGTGATAGACTAGAGTACCTATATTATATAGAGTAGCGACAACTCGATTTGTGGGCGCCATCTTAGCGCCAGAGCCTCTTCGTTCACCCAAGACCCGGGGAAGTTCTCCAGGCATGACCCCGCAGTATATCATGTTATACATGTATAAAGGATAGACTTATCTTCGGAAATGTTTGTTCTATAAGATTATCACATAAAACACAGTAAAACACATTAAATAAGTCATAAGAGCTCTAAGAAATATGATGAACTAACATCACTTAAAGAACATGTAATAAAAGGTCATTAGTGGACCATGAATGATAAGAGAGTATCNCCGTGAAAGCGTAAATGTAGCCCCCGCGCCGTTCACTCGGTAATATTTGAATATTGGCTACGAGACAACGGCGCGAGTGGCCAACAGCTGACTGCCTGGCTACGATCAGCCACCTAATAATCAACAATTATCCTTAATCCGAGCTTTGCACCCTACTTAAGTCCTTCGGCCCGGCCATTCATGTCACATCCACTTAATATATTATCCTTGGGCCGAGTCAAGGAAGACTGTGTTGGGCCTGTACGAATTTATTAATAATTGGCCCGATATACAGTTCCCGCTGCAGGGCCGACATCGGCTTCATCCGATTTGCCGAAACCAGTCGCCCTGCCGCCGGTGCCGATACGTACCCAGCACAAGCCGACACAGGCCCGCATAGCCCATGTTTGCTGGGTAGTTCATACCGAAGCCCCGTCATTCCAATAAATTGTCTCCAATCTCAATACCCTCTCCACCCCACACACATTTTGTTTTGGCTGAAGTCAAAATGGGTGGGTGGTGATGGGTAATGGGTGAGTGAATGGGTGGGGGTGATGGGTAATGGGTGAGTGAATGGGTGTGGGGTGATGGGTAGTGGGGGAATGGGTGGGGGGTGATGGTAATGGGGTGAGTGAATGGGTTGGGGGTGATGGGTAATGGGTGAGGGAATAGGTGGGGGTGATGGGTAATGGGTGAGTGAATGGATTGGGGGTGATGGTTAATGGGTGGGGGTGATGGGTAATGGGTGTGGGGTGATGGATGAGTGAATGGGTGGGGGGTGATGGGTTGGAGGTGATGGGTGATGGGTGAGGGAATAGGTGGGGGGTGATGGGTAATGGGTGAATGCAATGGGTGAGGGGTGATGGGTAATGGGTGAGTGAATGGGTGGGGGGTGACGGGTAATGGGTGAGTGAATGGGTTGGGGGTGATGGGAAATGGGTGATTGATTGATTTAATGCCAAAAAGGTGAATGTGCCAGACAAGGGAAATGGGTGAGCGAATGGGTGTGGGGTGATGGGTAATGGGTGAGTGAATGGGTGGGGGGTGATGGGTAATGGGTGAGTGAATGGGTGTGTGGTGATGGGTAATGGGTGAGTGGAGGAATTCCCTCCCTTTTTTTATTCCTTATTTCTTTCCTCGTCAGTTCCTCTTCTGACTCTCTTCATCCCTCCAATTTCTTCCTTACTCCTTATTCTTCCTTTCCTTCTCTCATATCTCCTTCCTTCCCTCTCTCCCATTTCCATTATCACCCCGATCATCACAAAAGGAGGAGCGATTCCCCCTCTATCTGCACGGGACTGTCAGTGTAATCTCACTTAATCCCTAGGTCGCTGCCGTCCATGAAATCAAAATGGCGCGCCATGTTATATCGCCCGAGTGACACCTCTCGGTGGAAGCTCTCTGCCTATACTGTAACTGACTGTGTAGACGATCTTGGAATAGTTGATGCTCCTACTGCAGAAATCAACGAATCGTACATATAAACAGATAAGTTAATGCAGAAATCCATTGATGTGTTTCTTTATTTCTAATCGGAGTGAAAAATCTGTTGTTTTTAGCTGATAATTAAATAGATTATAATCTAATATGATTTAAAAAAAAAAAATAACAATATAAAAAATTAAAATTAAATAATTTTTAAGTCTCGTACGAATGGACTAAAACAGTGAGCTGACCTGCCATCTGGTGGCCTTTTGGGAACCTCCCGTCAGCTCCAGAACGTCGGATCTAGCGGTGTCAGGCTAGACTTATTTTCCATTATTCCCTACCAAACCAGCTACAATTGCTGCTACAAAACAGCTACAAATTCATATTATAAGCAGGGCTTGAAAAGGAAATAATTTCTCAAACGGCTCGCTCCGATCAGAAACAGTATTATTAACGTTTCGTTTTTCGTTCCTCCTCCAAACATAACGTTCCTGAACCGGTTAGAACGAAATGAAAACCGGTTAGAACGTTATTCTATATAAGCAGGGCTTGAAAAGGAAATAATTTCTCAAACGGCTCGCTCCGATCAGAAACAGTATTATTAACGTTTCGTTTTTCGTTCCTCCTCCAAACATAACGTTCCTGAACCGGTTAGAACGAAATGAAAACCGGTTAGAACGTTATTCTCAAACCTTGTAATGAATATGCTATTAGACCTAATAAATAATAATGCCTATACAACATGACTACATTTTTATAGATGGTAATAAAGCCATACATTTCATGGTGCATAGTATCCAACAAAATCAAACCCTTAGATGTTGTAAGAACTATATTATTATACGACTTAAATAAGGCACCACATTTACATATACAATACAGGAAGCGTACTGTAGGAGTATGCAATCTCAGTCATCGTAAAGACATGAATCACTAATTATTTATTAATATTATATATGGTAAAACTATATGAACTCGCAATATCACCAGCCCACTAATTAAATAAACCTAATCAATGAAGTCAATGACTACATGTGGTACTCCAAGGACTCGAACCTTGGACACTCACACCGAAATTCGGCGAACCAAGCATTAGGCTATGAACACAGTAAAAAATTCGAGCACATACTCACGATATATAATCCCTTTTCGAATACTGGATATTAATCTAAGCATATTCTTAAACCAAACTGCAGTTTAATATTTTAACGATTGCACGATTGGAAGGTGTAATAAAATACGGGAACGTGATGCATATCACGAAGACATAAATTCATAATTATATAAGGTAAAAAATAATTATTCTTCACAAATTAAATGAAAAGTGGTGCATATGATAGATACTATTTGAAACAAAACCACATCGTCAATTGCCAAGTGAGCAAATACAGTAGACGTCACTTAATTAATGTATGTATGTAATACAGATGAATTTACTTAAATCTTTTGGCTACTGGAAGTGAAAATGGATTAGTGACCAAATATGGCATGGAGCGAAAAAAATACGTTATTAACCGGGTTACAGGGATTTCAAAATACCGTTTTTGCTCGGGAACAGTAAATATATGATAACGTTTTCGTTTCCGTTTTTGTTCCGAGCATAATTTCGTTCGTTTCGGTTTTCGTTTTCGTTCCCTTAAACCTTTTCCAAGCCCTGATTATAAGTGTTGTCAGGGTCAACATACAAAATGAAAATTCAAAATGAAAATATACGAGTTTTACATTATTCATGGCGTTATAATGAGGATTGTTGGCAAAATAGAAGCATATTCGACCACTTGCACATGTGTCCTACAACATTCTACTAAAGCCGTTTTTTTGTCGTCCAAGCGACGTCTTGGATACGAAGACCGTTTTTGTCGCAATTGAAAAAGGATTGCTTTCTGCGACAAAAACACAACAAGCTTGGTAGGAGCCGAATTAATAATCAATGCAAAACATTGCAAAAAATATTACAAAGTAGTATAACACATTTCAGCATGTGTTAATTGGATTGGGATTCGTAATCCAAGACGGTGCTTGGACGACAAAAACACGGCTTAAATACTGTAGAGCAGTGCTATTCAACCTGGGTGGACGGTCCACCAAAAGGTGGACGAGACTGAGTGAGGGGTGGACGGCTGTCTTGAGGTGAACAGGTGGGTGGACGAGTTCATGCCTACATGTCGGTATAGATAAGGGAAAATAAATCTATGGTATAAAACTAGGTAAATTAAGGTGGGGATATTTTTACAAGCGTAGGGAAAATAAATGGATTCAAACTGAAGATGAACAAAATTAAACGCAATGTAGAAAAGAGGTGTTGTTCTGATTTTGAAGTCTTTGATACCTATATGGCTGGCTGGCAGTGGCTGGGCACATGGTATGCAGACAGCAGAGCAGATACTGGAGGTACGAATGTCCCCTTGGATTACCAGACACCTGACTGATGCAGGAAAACGTTGACTTCTATTTCCAAGACACCTTAGACCTTCAACATGCGGCAGCTTCATTCATTCTCAGATGATGGAACTGATCATTCTGATGCCCTATTGGAGCTTCTAGTGGATTATTCTAAAAAATTTGCAGCTTTCAAAACATTTGGCCATCCTATGCATTGCATTGCTGGGTTGTCCTGCTTGATAGTCAGGACTACAAGGAGTAAGCTGAGAAGGCAACAGCCATATTTGTGCAGATGCCAACATCATATCTGTGTCAGCAAAGTTTCACAAGCTTAGTTTTAACTAGTTGAGTACCAGCAAAAATAATAAAAAGCAAATATAATAAAAAAGTACACCCACATCCCAGCTGATTTTTTTTTTTTTGGTTTTTATTATTATTAAAAAGGTGAAAATTAAGCAAACAAAAATGATCACTCACCTCGAAAAAATGGGGGCTCTAGGGGGGATGGGGCACCCTCAGACATCAGCTGATGCCGGCCCGGCTTAAAGTTCCCGCGCGCCTAGCCCTCAGCTGAGCGCGCAGCATGGCAGATGTATGATGCGTCCAGTTTTCGGGTGGCGCTTATTTTCACACCACCCGAGCATCATGTGTGCCTTCATAGTTCATATATACCACGTATGTATCACATAATGTCATAATAAGTCAATTTCAAGTGTGATAAGTGGACATAGTAAAGTTTTCTAAATGAGGACGAGTGGCAGTGCGCCCTAGCGTCCCGGTAACCATGGCGACGGGCGGCCATGATGGATTTGTACCCTTTCTATCTGTATCCTTGTATAGGATGTCCTTTGTCCCTCAGTAATGACTCATGCGCATCCCCCGTCCCAAGAAGCCTATACTTGAGGGTTGCCACCAGGGGCGCCCACAGGCGGACGCACTGGACTCACGTGCCAATGTAAGCCTCCAGGCATGTGTGGGCCCCTATCAGGGCTCCCCTAGGGGCCCCTATGAGGCCCCTTATAAGGCCCTATGAGGCTCCTATGAAGCCCCAAAATGCACCTAAAATTGATCGAAACTGCAAAAAAAATAAGGGGGGGCTTACAGCGCCCCCCCGGACCCCCCAGCTGAGTAGGCTCGCTTCGCTCGCCACCCACACCCATCAACAGTGGGCCCTATATAATATGTGCGTCCACTACAGGTATCTGTGTGGACGCCCCTAGTTACCACGTATATAAGGCATATCCCATACCAATCTCAAGTCAATAGCTACCATAGAACAGGAGTAAATACCCAGCTAACCATCACCGGCGGGCCTACGTAGGCTGTAGAACGGCGAATGGCGGCCGCCGGCGGCAAATTTACCTCCGTCAGCCCTCCGAAGGCCCGCTGGTGTATTTTCAGACGGGAAAATTTACTGTTGAAAATTAATGTACAAAATTTGAAGAATTGAATATTTCTATGTGTAAACATTTTGAAACAACAGTTATATGATTATCTTGATGTAGTATTACATCAGTAGTGACAAGCAGCGGCAGCTTGACGTCAATCCTCCGGAGGCCCGCTGGTACGTATTTGTAAGTGGGAAATATTAATTTCACATTATATATATTGACACAGTAATATACATATAGTATCTCAATATCGGTACCATCACTATTATTAGGCCTGTTCAAGCTATTAAAAATGGTTATAGAAGTTTTTATAATAGTTTATAGAAATTATCATATATCAGTTTATTTCAAATATTGCCAGCTTGATCAGCAATACCCAGAGATACATAGAAATAAATATGAGATATACGTACATAGGAAGGAGTTTACATGGAAAAACGTTATTAGTTAGTCTATGTGCATGTGTAGCTAGTATCATATAAAAATAACATTTGATTAACCGAGCAAAGATTACGGGATAACACAAGGTCATATTTTCCCTTATTTCAATAACTTCCAACATATTATCAACACATACCAATACGCAATGGTACACCTAATAAGGAATATGTAGTTGATGTAGTTAACATGGATAATATCAGGATTTAGAATAATACATTATTTGAAATTATTTCCCAGCTATCAATGCACTAAACTGCCAGACGTACGATAGCCATTACAGAGGGCCGGTAAAAAATTCACAAAAGGCGTCACGTACCCTTAACCAGTCTATAACACAATGAGAACTTAGCTATAACATGTTTTCGCTCCTTCATTATAACGAAATAGACTGAATACTATAAATAATTGCAGTACGACACGTTTTTTTAGGAATTCCTCGCCCGCGCCGTGGCAGAGTGAGGAGTGTCAGTGAGTGAAAATGAAATCAGTTAGTGACTAAACGCACAAGTGGGTGGATGTTGTTATGCTGTTCGCCGCATCCTATATCCTTCTATACATGGTTGTTCAGTGTTCCACGTACACCACCATGTAAACCCAATAACGAAAATGTTTTTGCTATTATGAAATAAACAATGTCCGTAGCAATTATGATCTTTTCATCGTATTACTGGATAACGACATAGGAATATTTATGGTTAAATGTTCTGAGCATATTGCATAATATATAGTAATGTTTTTAAGTGTTGAACAGCACATTAGTCTATTAATCGGCTAATGGGCTGTGCAACACCCCTTAAAACATAACTATATCTGCAATATACTTAGAAATTATAACCATAAATATTCCTCAATCAGTTAATTTAACAGCGGCAAATGATCGTATGCTCTACGTCGGGCCGCTCCAGCGGCCCGCCGGTGAGCCTCTGAGCAAATTCCCAGCGGCCCTACATCGTACACTTCCGTTGGGCCGCCGGCAAGACATACGGAGGGCCTCCGTAGGCCCTATGTCTTTGTGTTTGCTGGGTAAGGTCTAAAGTCGTGGTGCGATAAGCGGGTATAGTGTTTTTATCACACTCCCCTACATCAGAGCTAGTCCCGCAGGACCGAAGGAGTTTCCGAGTATCACTACGTATTGACAACACCCTTACAAGTATCCCACACAAATTTCAAGCCACTAGCTACCATACGACCGGAGTAAATAAGGTCCAAAGTCGCGGCGAAAAAAGTGGATAAGCTCGCGCCTCTAATCCCCCCCCCCTCCACCCGAGCGGCGTGCCCACGCAGTTGCCGGGTACCGCCACTGTTGCCCCACATATTAAGGAGTGTCCCATACCATTTTCAGGCCATTCCTTATCATAGAAGCCGCGTACCAGATTTTTAAATGGCGGACGCACAGGGTACGTCGCTGGGACTGGGCGTTACATACATAGTGGACGCATCACGTGCATTGCTGGGGTCCAGCGGGTTAATCAAGGCATAGAAAAGGAATATGCCTTTCTGAATTTGGATCCTCTTATGCGGGTTGCTCTTTAAAATTGTCTGATGCCTCGATTAAGCTGATAGCAGACAAATTGCAACAGCAACCAAGCCACTGATTTTTGTTTCTTGAAGGAAATGGCTTTGTTTTCTGGATTACCAAATATAACGCCTATTAGGTGCAATTTTACTTTAGTTTCAATTGTTTCATGAAGAAAAATGCATTTGCTGTGGAATTCCGGAAGTATGTTTAACCTTGTCTTGTATATATATTACTTATTATTATTGTTAGTATATGTTTTTGACTGCATTTGTTATTATACAGAAGAATATGTAAACTGTGATTTTAAAATAACAGTGAAGCTGCCTTTTCCTACCTATTTATTTTGTAGAATGATATAGTTAGATTTAAAATGTCAGAGCCGTGAGATTTTAAAGGGAGAAAAAAATTGTGGTGGACAGCTATAGCTCTTACCAAATCATTACTAGGGGTGGACGACATCAAAAAAGGTTGAAGAGCACTGCTATAGAGGAATGCTTCAAGGCGGGTATATGGGTAAATAATACCTTCTCTTTCCATGCATGAAGGTAATATTTACCCATACACCCGCCTTGAAGCATTCCTCTACAGTATTTAGTAGAATGTTAATTGTAGGACACACGTGGTCGAATACTTCTATTTTGCCACTAATCCTCATTATAATGCCGTGAATAATGTAAAACTCGTATACTATTTTCATTTTACAGTAAACAACTTGACCATGACAACACGTAGCTGGCTTGGTAGGGAATAATGGAAAATAAGTCTAACTAGCCTGACACCCCTAGACCCGACGTCCTGGAGCTGACGGGATCGAGGTTTCCAGACGGCCACCATGGCATATGGCAGGTCAGCTCACTGTTTTAGTCCATAACATGTGTAGTCCCCGGGCTGTCGATATAATTGTGTACATAAATACGAAAATTCCATAGTTATCGACAGTATTAACTTAGCAATCTCACGCAACAGCTAGACTCTTAATTGTTTTGAAGGCAGCGTGACGTCATTGCGCCGCACGACCAAATTTTGGTTGAAAGTTAATTCTGACTTCTCTTTTTTAGATTTTATTTAGAGAGCATGCACCACATGTGCAGTCAGGACCCCGCTTGCGCCCCTTCACGACCCGACGACGACTGTCTTGGCCTGACGCCAACCCACATGACGACCGGTGCCGACCACAGCATGACTCAGGGCCGTACTATTAAACCTTCCGCCCGGGCTGGCGATCGCCTGCCGATGCTCCGCCAGGCGAACGCCAGCCTCAAGAAATCCTTACTTTTAAACACTGGCTTACGCCAACCCTGGCGAAAGCCAGGGTTGGCGGACGTGAGTGTTCGCCAGCGCTAACCTTCTCCTATTCTCACTTGACTCTGCGAAATGGCGCTTGAAATCGCGGGAAATTCAAGTTTGTTTACATCTACAGTCGACCACTGCTACGGTAGCCTCGGATTATCCGAATGTGCTCATGGTAAACGGGGAATTACTTATAAAAAAATTTGCAGACGAACTTTTTTTTTAGAATTCCCCCCCGCGCCGTGGCAGAGTGAGGATTTGCTGAGTGAAAATAAAATATTAGTGCTAAACGCACAGTGGTGGATGTTTTATGCTGTTCGCCGCATCCTATATCCTTCTTCAGGGTTGTTCAGTGTTCCACGTACACCACCATGTAAACCCCAATAACGAAATTTTTTTGCTATTATGAATAAACATGCCCGTACTTTAGATCTTTTCATCGTTTTACGGGATAACGACATAGGAATTTTTAGGGTTTTAATTTTTCTGAGCATATTGCATTTATAGTATTTTTTTTAAGGGTTTTAAAACAACATTAGTCTTTAAATCGGCAAATGGGCTGTGCAACCCCCCTTAAAAACATAACTATATCTGAAATTTACTTAAAATTAACCATAAATATTCCCCTAATCATTAAAATTTAACGCGGCAAATGATCTTTATGCTCTACGTCGGGCCGCTCCAGGGGCCCCCGGTGAGCCTCGAGAAAATTCCCCAGCGGCCCTACATGTACCCCCGTTCCCCGCCGGCAAAATAGGAGGGCCTCCGTGGGCCCATGCTTTTTTTTGCTGGGTAAGGTCTAAAGTCGTGGTGCGAAACGGGTAAGGTTTTTATACACCCCCCACATCAGAGCTATCCCCAGGACCAAAAGGAGTTTCCGAGTATCACTACGTATTGACAACACCCTTACAAGTATCCCCAAAAATTTCAAGCCATAGCTACCTCGACCGGGTAAATAAGGTCCAAAGCCCGGGGCAAAAAAAAAGTGGAAAAGTCGCCCCTTTAATCCCCCCCCCTCCACCCGGCGGCGTGCCCACGCAGTTCCCGGGTACCGCCATGTTGCCCCAATATAAGGAGTGTCCCTCCCCATTTTCAGGCTTTCCTTATCATAAAAACCCGCGTACCAGATTTTTAAAATGGCGGACGCACAGGGTACGTCGCTGGGACGGGGGCGTTACATCATAGGGGCTCACGTGCATTGCTGGGTCCAGGGGGGTAATAAAGGCATAGAAAAAATTGCTTTCTGAATTTGGATCCTCTTATCGGTTCCCTTTTTTAAAATTGTCTGTCCTGATTAAGCTGATACAGACAAATTGCAACAGCAACCAACCCAAAATGATTTTTGTTTTTGAAGGAAAGGGCTTTTTTTTTCGGGATTAAAAATTTAAAACGCCTATAGGTAATTTTTATTTTAGTTTCAATTGTTTCATGAAAAAAATGCATTTGCTGGGGAATTCCGGAAGTATTTTTAACCTTGTCTTGTTATATATTATTATTATTATTGTTAGTATATTTTTTTTGACTGCTTTTGTTTTTATACAGAGAATTTTAAAACTGTGATTTTAAAATAACATAAGCCCCTTTTTCCCCTTTTATTTTGTAAAATTTATTAGTTAATTAAAATGTCGACCGTGAGATTTTAAAGGGAGAAAAAAATTTGGTGGACAGCTATGCTTTACCAAATCATTCTAGGGGTGGACGACATCAAAAAGGTTGAAGAGCATGCATAGGGTGCTTAAAGGGGGGGTATATGGGAAAAATAATACCTTTCTCTTTCCATGCTTTTAAGGTAAATTTACCCAACCCCCGCCTTAAAGCTTTACCCCCACAGTATTTAGTAGAATGTTATTTGTAGGACAAACTGGTCGAATTTTCTATTTTGCCACTAACCCTCATTATAATCCGTGAAAAATGTAAAACTCGTATACTATTTTATTTTACAGTAAAAAACTTACCATGAAAACACGTAGGGCTTGGTGGGGAATATGGAAAAAAAAGTCTAACTACCCCTCCCCCCCCCAGACCCGACCCCTGGAGCTGACGGGCGAGGTTTCCAGCGGCCACCAGGGGAATGGCAGTCACTCACTTTTTTTATCCAAAATGTTAGTCCCGGGCTGTCATATAATTTGTACATAAATAAAATTCCATATTATCGACAGTTTTAAATTAGAAATCTCAGAAAACAGCTAGCCCTTTTAATTTTTTTTAAAGGGGCAGCTGAGTCTTGCGCCCAGACCAAAATTTTGGTTTGAAATTTAAATTTCTGACTTCTCTTTTTTAATTTTTTTAGAAGCTGCACCAATGTGCAGTCAGGACCCCGCTTGCCCCCCTTTCACGCCCCACGACGACGTTGGGCCTGACCCCAACCCCATCGACCGGGCCACCACGCATGCTGGGCCTACTATTAAACCTTCCCCCCGGGCTGGCGATCGCCGCCGATGCTCCGCCAGGCGAACGCCAGCCTCAAAAATCCTTACTTTTAAACCTGGTTACCCCAAACCCTGCAAAACCCAGGTTGGCGGACTTAGTGTGCCAGCGCAACCTTCCCCTATTCCATTTGACTCTGCGAAAGGGCGCTTGAAATCGGGGGAAATTCAAGTTTGTTTACATCTACGTCACACCACTGCTCGAGTGACGATGATTTTGGGCTTCTAAGGAAACTCCTATATCCACGGGGATAAGGGGGATGCTCTTGCCCTCATCAAGGAGTTATTAAAGGGCAAAATAAAAAACTACCAATTTTTATAGCCTGTTTGCTCTTGTAGCTACTCTTTTCCCAGACGACTTTATTAAAAATTTAAAGTTCGTTCATCACTGAACAAACGAGCAATAATATTATATCCCTTTTAAAGGGCAGTTTGATATTAACCATTTAAGCTTTCTACCACCAACTCTGAAAAGATGGGGTATTAGTTCGGTAGTGGGGCTTCCAAAAGTCCTAGGTTTCTTCCCACTTTAATAGGGTACTCCGTATATAGTGGTTAGCACGCTCGGCTCAAAACCGAGAAGCCCCGGGGTTAGATCCCCGGGCGGAGCAAAGATAGAAGGGTGGTCTTTCTTAAAACCCGGCCCCTGTCCACCCAGCAGGAATGGGTACGGGGGTTAGCCGGGGGTTTTTGACCCCCCTCCCGGGGGGGTGGGTTCGGCCAACTTATTTTTTTGCAGCGGGAGACATACGGCTCTGAGGAATTATCCTTAAACAAACAAACAAACAAAAACATCATCGTGTAGAAATTTTTTTATGAAAATTTTGAAACCCCTTTCCATGGGGCAATTGAAAAATAATGTTTGTTACATGTCCTACCGAAAACTACCGCTATTTTTGCCCTAAACTGTTAAGTTGGTTAAATTAGATTAGGTTGAGGTGGGGTTTTTGGTTTAGTAACAGAATCAAAATAAAAAAATTATCAAAACTATGGCGTGCGAAGCGGAGCAAATTTAAGGGTTGGCGGGGCGGGGCGGGGCCCCCCCCAACCTTAAAAAAACATTTTTTCCGAAAAAAAGAGTGCAAGATTCATTCAAAAAAACATCAAAACTATTCAGGAAAAAATAAATTTCGACCTCGAAAACAGTGAAGCCCACTTCCGAAATTTTACCAAAGATAGTTCTGATATTTTTTTAAATTTAAAAATCGCTCCTACTTATCTAACGTCAAAAAAAGTTATATCATATACTTCCGTAGTGATATTTAAAGATCAACACCATTTTCCTAAAAGCAACCGTCGACATTTTAAATTCCAGTAATTGTATTATTGAAATAATTTATCCCCCCTTAACCCAACTCAGCAATCGATTATTCCATATCGATATTAAATCACACTTTTTAAAAGGGGATTTGGCCCTAGTTTTATAGGTTAAAAAAAGGGTTAGGTTAGTGGTCTAAAGGGAGGGGTTTGGTTAGTGAGTAAAAGGGAGGGGGTTAAAATTTTCCTATCCATAGGCAGGGTTTTTCACATTTTTTTCTAGCCGGTTTTGTTATTTTTTTCGTACCTATTATTTTTTTTTGTACATTCGGTGTCGTTTCGTAAATCTAGTTCAACTTGAGTGAGTGTACGAAACGACTATGGTTTATATAGATAGAACAACTTTTTGGTGTACTAATCTACGGTGTACGAAAAAAAACTTGTGTACGACGACGCAACCCCCCTCCTATAACTCTCCCTTTCCTACTAAAAAACTTATATCTCTGAAATAGTGTTTGCGAGGAAAAATCATTAGATAATGTTTTTCAGAAAATTTTTGGAAACAGAAACCATTCATCATTTAAAATAAAATCCCCACTTAACATGCTACCACTATCAGATATTTCCCTATTATATGAATAATTAAATATGTTCCCACTTAACCCAAACCCCCCCTATCGATACTTCCAGCAGTGAAAAAAATCATTAAATATAGTTCCCATTAAACCCAACCTGTTACACACTATCAGATTTCCCCGGGGTGATATAAAACATTAAATATAGTTCCCACTTAAAATAAACCCGCTACACCTATCAAACTTCCCCGTGTATAAATCATTAAAAAATTTGTTCACCACTTAAACCCAAACATCTAACACATCAGATACTTCCCGCAGTGATATAAATCATTAAATAAGTTTTCCCCCTTAACTAACATGCACAATCAATCTACTTCCAAAAAGGGAATTGTGATATTAAACATTTAATCTCATTCACCACTTAAAAATACAAAAACAAAACAAAATATAGTTTTTGATATTAAACATTAGGAAATTTTTCAATGTTTTTTTACCAACCAAATTTTAATTCCAATGTCCTCCCCTCGGAAAAAATCTAGGTGTCTTTCTGCTTTTACAGTTTGTCTTGGAATCTGTCCATTTTGCTTTTGGCTGATCAAAACACTTCTATATCCAAAAACTAGCAGTGCGTCCCTAATCGGGGGAAAAAAAAAAACATATAATAACTAACATTCATTTAAATTACTGTAAGGATTTTTAAAACAGAGAAAATAAAAAAAAAATACCCAAAAAAAAGTTCAGATAAAATTTAACATATTTTAAAACTAAAACATGACAAAGTTTCGTCCTCAAAAACAGTAATGCGCATAATGAAAATTTAGATGGTTGTGAACTACAAGGGGGTCCTGGGGGGGGAAGGCCCCTAGTTAATCAGTAGGGTATTTTCAATGGAGTATTGATTGAAATTTATATTTACCCTTCTTTGTAACAAAAGTTGTAACTCTTTCAAATTTTATCTGATTAACCAAATTTAAAAGGTTAATATTTACACTGGACCGAACTCCCTACACAATGGGAGCATGGTTTTTTTACCTTATTGTATTTTAGGAAAATTTCTCTCAATGACTTCCCTCGCAAAAAATTCTTTGGAGAATAAATAACTCCTTTTTTTAGGCCCCCTTAGAGCTAGGCACAAAAGCTATAAGATAGGAAAGATCGCCCCCCGGGGCAACCCTGGGTATACAGGAAAACCATACCAACATCGGGTTTACATAACCAGGCACACTAGAAAATCGAAAAAGAAACATCGTCTGGCAACGCCGTGCCATCTGACGAGCCCGGGCTGCCCCCACCGGTCGGACCCATAATTTTTTTTTTGCCTTCTACGTAAACCTGCCTCCTGTTGTGTTTCTTTTGGCCATATGGAAAGCCCTGCTTTTTTTCGTGTTTACGGGGTGTGTGTGAATTTTTTTACCCTTTCAGCTTCGATCCTTTTTAAAGGGTTTAGGGGAGAGGTTTTTATTTTTTATCCCGGGGGCCAGCTGGTCTTAAAATTTCGGCTGGGTTGTGTCGTGGTGTTAAGCTACCCCCCAAGGGCCCGGGGCTTTCCCCCTTTTTCCCCCCTGGGCTTTATTTCCGCCGGGGCCGTCCCGGGCCCTACACCTTCTCCCAGTGTAAGCGGATGGGCGGATGTTACGAGTTCCCCCACCACCCCCCTCTCCCCCCGCTCGGGCCCCCTTCCCAAGGCCGGGGGGGGGGTTTTTGGTGGTACCTGTCTGCCACGTGTAAGTGAATGGCGGATGGTACGTAGTTCTCCCACCCACGCCCCCCCCCCCCCCCGGACCCTTCCCAAGGCCGGGGGGGGGTTTTTGGGGTACCGGGTTGCCACGTGTAAGTGAGGGGGGCGGAATGGTTACGTTTTTTCTCCTAGCCAGCCCCCCCCCCCCGGACCCCCCCCAGGGTCGTGCGGGGGGTTTGGGGGTCCCTGGTCTGCCACCCCCCTGGCCTGCCACTGTGCGCGAGATGGGGGGAGGGTTTACGGCTCTTGCTGGTGCCCAACCTTTCCCCGCCCCCTCGCCCGGACCCTCCCAGGGGCCGGGTGGGGAGTTGAGCGGCCTGGTGCCACGTCGACCCCCCCCCCCCCCCGACCTCCCTTCCCGGGGGTCGGGGGCAGTGCTGTGGGATGCAGGTGGGGGTTTTGGGGGCGTTCGTTTGGTCTACCCCTTTTCCCCCCTCACTTTTTAAAACCCTCTTTTCCAGCGGTAAATTTGTGGCCCCGGGGGCCCGGGTGTCTTTTGGGTCCCGAGGCCCCAGTCTGCTTCCCCCACGCCCCGGCCCTTTCGTCGGCCCTTTTTCGCCCGCCGTTGCCGGTACTGTGGATGGCTGGGGTCACCCTCCCGGAGGGGGGGTGCCCTGTTTTGGCGGGGCCTATGCGACCTAAAGGAGGGGTTTGTCGAAGGTTTTGAAGTCTCCCCAAAACGCAGCCACTTCCGTCTGCGGGGACCGGTCCGGGGGTTCTCGGGGGGCCCTGGGCCAAGTCGCCCATCTCTGTCTCGCACCCCCGCCCCCCCTGCCTTGCTTCCATGAGCCGGCGCGTGTGTGAGGGTGGGGCAGGTTGGGGGTCCCCTCAGCCCCCAACCATGACCGCGACTCCAGGCGAGGACTTGCCGCGGGTCTGTGCTCCTACGGCTGGTCGGGCGTCTCCGGGCCTTCCCCACCCCACCCTGTTCCCCGGGGGGGCTTGGTTTTTCAGTGAATATTTATGGCAAGAATGGAGGGCCTTTTAACTTCTGGGTCCCTTTCTCCGACACCGAGGCGTCGCAGGCCCCCATCCCTGTTTCCCTCTCACCGGTGCCCCCTTTTCTGAGTCTGGGTAGTCGAGGATGACCCTGGTGTGCTCCGAGGGGGAAGAGGATGCTGCCTCCCCGGCCCAAGCGACGACGGTTGGGGGACTTCCCCCCCCCTGGTTCCTGTCCCCCCCGGGCCCTTCCCCCGCCTTTTCTTTGGGGCCCTTTGGGTCCCTTCCCCTGTCCCGCGCGGAGGATCCTTTGGGGGACTCCCCCCTTCTTCCTCCGTCGTTTCCCGGGGAAAACGATCCCACCGTCGATTGCTTGTGAGCGGTTGAGGGAGGGTTTTTTTTTGCCATCGGCGTCTGGAGGGGGCTCCTGGGGCCCATTTGGGGACTGGGGGTTTTGCGCGCCCCCGGGGGGACGGGGGACGGGACCCTTCCTCTACCGCGGTTCCTTTCTTGTGTCGCCCCCTCGAACAGCCTGCGTTTCTTGGGGGCCCCTTTGGATGCTCGGGCCCCCTTACTGGGGGGCCTATTTGGGTCAGGATGGCCCCCTTTGCGGGGAGGGAACCCGGATGCCAGGGGGCTTTCTCGGGGGCCAAAGCCCGGTTGCCGGAAAACCGGCTGGACCTGCCGAAGGGGAGAGCGGGTACCACCGGGGAACCGGGGGGTCCTTTCCGTCCGGGCCCCCCGACCCCGGGTTTCCCGCCCCGGTGGCTTCCACGTTGATGGTGTTTTCCCCCCGGGTGCCCCCTTTTTTTTGCAAGGATCCCTGGCGGGCGCACCCGGTAAAGGGGGAGTTTTTTCGCCGGGACTTTAGGAGCGGAAAACACCCCCCCTTTTTGACCCTTCTTTTCCTTCTTCAGCAGCTGGGGAGGGGCCCTTCCTCCCTCGCCGTGGACACTCTTTCTTTTCCCCCCCGGCCCCCCGGTGGGATTTTGCGGGCTTTGTCGACCGCCGTGATGCATTCGGCCCCCTCCCCCCTCCGACGGCCCCGCCCTGCCTTTGACAGGGCCGTCACGCCCGTTTGGTTTTTCGGCGCGAGGCTTTCGAGGCCGCCGGAGCTGACTCGACAGCAATTCTCCGGATTAGCCCCTTTCGATTCGGAGGTTTTGTCGGAGCCCCCCTTGCGCAGTGTTCGCCTCAATCCCCCCCCCCGTCACTGGTGTTACTCCGCCCCAGCCCGTCTGGGCCGGGGGGTTCCGGGGGGGGTCCAGCAGTGTTGGGGGCTCTTCTCGTCGGGGGGGGCAGCCCAAGGGTGCTCCCCCCCGTGGGATGGCCCCCAGGACCTTCTCCAGTCGGGGGGGCCCCCCCTTCCCCCCCGGGTTTAGGGGCTGGGGGTCTCGGGCCTTTCCTGGGGGCCCCGCTATGCCAAAGCTTCCCCCAAGGGTCGCTCTCGTTCTGACCCCCTTCCGGGCCTCCTGTCCGGGTTTGGGCAGCCTGGCCGCGAGGGGTTTAGGCCCCCAGGGTGGTTCAAAAACGGTCTTTTTTGGCCCGGGATTGCCCTACCGCCCTTCGGCGACCTCCTTCTTGGCCCCGGTCCCCACATGCTGCCGCCCACGTGTCGGCGCCTCCACCCGGGGTAGGGGAGAAGGGCGCGGGAAAGGTCTCCTTTCCCGCATTTTCCTGTACCCAAGAAGGACTTTCAAGGGCGGTTATCTTGGGCCAGCCGCCTAAAAGGATTTTTTGCGCAACCCCCGGTTCCGTATGTGACCTTTGGCCCCCGGGCCGCCTTTGGGTGAGGCAAGGGGACGGATGGGTCCCCGATCTCAAGGACGCCCACTGGGATGTCCCCTTTATCCCGGGTTTCCGGGCTTCCGGGGCCTTCCAGGTGGGATCGGGCAGTGGAGTTCACCAGACGCCCTTCGGGCCCCTCCATCGCTCCGGGGTTTTTACGCGGCCACCAAGGTGGTGGGTGCGGATGCGTCGCAGGGGTCAATGCCTCTGTATTTGACGATTGGCTGGGGTCCCCCCCGTCTCAGGAGGAAGCGGGTTTGCATGCGGACCGAGCTTTTGGCGGGGGGGGGAGATGGGGTTTTCCCATCAACAAGGGAAACCCTCCTTACCCCCTCTCCCCCCAACTTGGGGGGCATGCAATGGGGCTCCCCTTTAGCCGGTCCGCATCCGGGGGAAAAAGCGGCAAGCTTTATCAAAGCCTCTTTGGGCCTCGGGTCCCCTTTTTTTGTCAAGGAGGCTTTGGGAGCCTTCTCGGGTCGCTCAACTTCGCCGCAGAAGCACTCCCCGGGGGCCTTTTTTGTCTCCCTCGCCCTGTCCGGGGGGTGAAAAAAAGCCGTTCCGGTGCGGGCCCGCGACTTGCTCCGGCCCCCTCCTCCCCTGGCCCTCACATACTGGACGAGTGGTTGGGGGAGGGGGTTTTTCTCCGCGTGGACGGGGTGGGGTGCCTCCCCCCCCTACGGTCTTTGTATGTCGGGTGCGTCGGACGTCGGGTGGGGCTACCAATCCTCCGCGGCCGGGCGGGTTTCGGGGGTGGCCGGGGTGGAGCGCAGATCCCAAACAACGTCAAGGGGGCTGTGGGCCCTCTTCTCTTCCTCCCATCAAACCCGATCCCCGATGGGGCGGCCCCCTGCTTTGAGTGGACAACAGGTCGCGGGGCCACTGTCTCGCCCGCCAAGGGCTTCCAATCCCCCCTTCTGTTTTCCCTTTTTCCCCGGGGCAGATCTTCGGCTGGCGGCCCGTTTCCCCCTTCAACTGTCGCCAGGTTCCTGCGGGAGTGGAGAACGTGTGGGCCACGCACTGTCTGCTTCCGGGCCGTCGAGAGGGGCAGCTTCACCCGGGCGCTTTTGCGGCTCTCTGTCGGGGTGGGGCAACCCCGGGGGTGGACCTCTTTGCGTCCCCCCGCTCGCCCAAACAGGCCCTTTTGACGAGGGGGGACGGGGCAGCTGCGGGGGCCCCGGGCGCCCTCACGGAAGAGGAACAGGTGGCGCCATGTTACCTTTTCCCCCCCTCACCCCGTGTCCTCCTGAAGGAGCAACAAATGCGTTCTACAGGGGGAAGGTGACCATGGGGTCCTCCGGCCGGCGCAAACCCTGGTTTCCGAACTGAAGGCCTGGGTCCCCCCCCCGGTTCCTCTAGGGGCCCTCGCTTGTTTGGGGGAGCTCCCGCCAGGCTTTTTTTCCCCTTGAACTACACCCCGGAGTTTCTCCGAAAACCCCTCTCCGGGACGGTCTGGACGCGGGTAGCGGAGGACATTTTGGCGGCTCTTCGCCCCTCCTCTACAGACAGAATTCAGTCTCACTGGAAGGCCCTTTCATTTGTTCCTCAAACTCAAGGGGCCTCGCGACGTCTCTGAATCGGTGTCCTGGATTTTCCCTCCTTTTCCCGGGCCCCCGACCGTGGGAGGGCCCCCGCTACTCCCACACCTTGCGGGCCCGGCTGACCCCCCCCAAAACGGTTGGGTTTTTGGGCCTGGGCCGGCGTTCTGGACCCCCGTTTGGGGAAAAGGGGTTTGTTTCCACCAAAACCCCCCTCCCCGTCGTCCTGGTCCCTTTGCCCCGGAAAGGTTCTCCCGGTTCCGCAGGGCGACAGTTTGGGTCGGACGCTGCCGGACCTTTGCCTCCCCTTTAGAAGGCCTTGTTTCCCGGGGGCCCTGGGTACGGGGTTTTTGGGCTTCCAGCTGAGGGCGTGGGGCCCGTTTCCCCCCGGGAGACCTTCTCGCGGGACGGGTCCCCTGCCCCTCTCCCCCCGCCCAAGGTGCTGGTAAGAACGAGCGGCAGGACCCCGTCCCACCCGGGGCGTTTCCGGGTTGGTCTGTGGGAGCCCCACACCCCCTTTTGCCCCTTTTGGCGCCCGGTGTACCTGGATGCTTCCGACCTGGGCGTGCGACCCGCAGTTCCGTTCCGCGATCCGCTCGGTGTCCCCCCCACCACCAGGGAATTTTCCGCCGGCTCCGGGGGGTCACGAGGGCGGATCCGGGTCACCCCTCGCGCCCCTGACGCCCCGGGGTGTTGCTGGTCTTGGCCTTCCTCCGCACCCATTCCTTGGAAGGGGACGGGAAGGGGGACAGTGGAGTACGGCCTCGGCTTTGTGGGTCTTACCGTCCCACTCCCTCGTGGACTTTCCCCTGTGTTTCCCTGGGGCCCCTCCGTCCGGAGGGGTGGGGGGGTGGAGCCCGGGCCTCCCATTGACGTCTCCGCCTTGATTGGGTATTACTAGTGGTACGTTTTTTTTTGGCATTTCTCTTTTGCCCCCCCGCGGGGGGGCGGGGGCTTTTGCCCCCTCTCCCAAGTGGCGGGAGTTGTGCAACTTAAGGGGACCAAAAAAGACGGCTTTAAGTATGAAAAACCATTTTTGGGGCCCTGACAGAGCTAGGCACGGCCTTTGGCCTCCCACCCTTCCTTCCCCCCCAAATTTTAGCCCTTCCCCGGGGTGTTTTTTGGGATGGTTTTGAGGCTCCCAGCCCGGGGCGGACGCCCCCCCGGTCAGAGGCCGGCGTTTCCCGAGATTTTCTTTTTTGATTTTTTTTTTAGTGTACCCCCTTATGTACCGATGTTGGTATTGGTTGCCTTTACCCAGGGTTTGCCTGGGTGGCGTCTTTCCATTTAAAACATGCATAGTCGTCAGGGGCCCAAAAATAGGGTTTCATACTTAAAGCCGTCATTTTGGGAGGAGAGAGACAATGTTTTTGTGCACCTCCCTTTCTTCCCCTTGGACCTGCATGCCTCTATTTTTCCCTTTCCGCGGCACTTTTTAATGAGGATTTTACTTTTAGTTAGTTAAAAAAGGGGTTGGTTAGTAAGTGTATACACTCCCCAGGAAGGGGAGTGTATGGGGGGGGATGCAGTCAATTCGTTTACAAATCATTTCGTACACCAGTAGATTCGTACACCAAAAGTTGTTTCGTAGTCTATATGAAACCATAGTCGTTTCGTACACTCAGCTCAGAGTTGAACTTACTACTTGAGTTACGAAACGACATCACGTATGTACGCAAAACTCAAAATCAGTGTACGAAACAACTAACAAAACCTGGGTACGAAACTCCCTGTAACAGTAGGGTTAGGTTAGTTAATTTTCATATCTCCTATATGTTACAGGGAGTTTCGTACACAGGTTTTGTTAGTTGTTTCGTACACTGATTCTGAGTTTTGCGTACATACGTGATGTCGTTTCGTAACTCTAGTAGTAAAGTTCAACTCTGAGCTGAGTGTACGAAACGACTATGGTTTCATATAGACTACGAAACAACTTTTTGGTCTACTAATCTACTGGTGTACAAAACAACTTGTGAACGAACTGACTGCACCCCTTCCTATACACTCCCCTTCCTACTAAAAGCATCTTATATCTCCGAAAGTAGTGATTTGCGACGGAAACTCATTGAGAGAATGTTTCTCAGAATCTATTAAGGTAAACAGAAACCATACTCCCAAAGGTGTAGAGAATTCTGGTCCTAGTGTAAAAATTTACCAAATAAAACTAATTTACAGTGTCGGGAACATACTATTATAAGCACGTCTCACGTGTAATATATGAGGGTCAGAGGCCTCTGACATAGCTCAATGTAAAGACGCCATCACCAAAACATAACCTGATATTGTACAAAATAACACATTCAATTCTATCTGATATACAACAGAAATAAAATATTTTAGTGGCGGGAGCACAATGATATCATAGTCACGTCTCACTGAAATTCTTATGAGAGTGAGAGTGAGTGAGACTCTGATATAGCTCAATGTAAGATGCCATCACCAAAACATCCAATGTATACATTATATTGTGCAATATGGTCCCTAAACCAATATATATTGGACGAAAAGGCAAAATACACTCACCTCTGGGGGGGTGGAGGTGTCTGGTGCTGTCAGCTGCGTTGGAACCTCGATGGTGTTTTGAAAATAATATACATGACTTATTTTCCATGAAAGAACTTGCCATACACATATTTACCGTCGCAATAAGTTTCCTATCTCATGAAATGCTTAGTAGTATTGTAAAAAGTATAAACTGAATGCAAAAAATGTTGATCGCCCGGTGAGAGGGACGTCTCACCAGACCTCACGTTCGCCCGGCTATTCCAATCCTTCTCTTTCGCCAGCCCTGGCGGAGCAGCGCCTGGCGGAGCGCTCGTGGCGTTTAAAAGTAAGAAATCATTGAGCGCCTGGCGAACGCTTTCGCCAGCCCTGGCGAAAGATTTTAAAAGTACGGCCCTTAGACTCTTTAAGGATAAATCTTGAACTGGTGGCAGCATACTCATAATATACTCTTACATTTCGTTTTTATGTAAACACTGTTGGGTTCATTGGAGGATGAATTAATCCCATAACGGACCCAAGTTTACGGCAAACACTGGGAGCGGGGGGGGNATCCACACCCGTTTATTTGTGCTGCCCTACTGCGGGAACCTGGGGGATGGGGGGGTTGTTTGAAAATAATATACATGACTTATTTTCCATGAAAGAACTTGCCATACACATATTTACCGTCGCAATAAGTTTCCTATCTCATGAAATGCTTAGTAGTATTGTAAAAAGTATAAACTGAATGCAAAAAATGTTGATCGCCCGGTGAGAGGGACGTCTCACCAGACCTCACGTTCGCCCGGCTATTCCAATCCTTCTCTTTCGCCAGCCCTGGCGGAGCAGCGCCTGGCGGAGCGCTCGTGGCGTTTAAAAGTAAGAAATCATTGAGCGCCTGGCGAACGCTTTCGCCAGCCCTGGCGAAAGATTTTAAAAGTACGGCCCTTAGACTCTTTAAGGATAAATCTTGAACTGGTGGCAGCATACTCATAATATACTCTTACATTTCGTTTTTATGTAACACTGTTGGGTTCATTGGAGGACTGAATTAATCCCATAACGGACCCAAGTTTACGGCAACACACTGGTGACAGCGCGGTGGGATATTATTTCCTAAAATTACAGCACACCGGAATTTCACCTGACAATAACAATATAAAGTAACTCGCAGTAAATATGTTAAAAGTCTCATTGGTGGGACACAGCCAACTTCCCCAATCACTGGTAGCGTGACCGGAGCACAAGGTTACCGCTATGGTATGACGGTAGTCGATCATTACAGTGTGTTCGTTAGGTTTTCCCCCCTAAAAACCAAACACTCTACACACATCATAGACACACTGTGGCAGTAAGCTGAGAGAAGCGAACGTGACGGCACTGAGAACAGACACACGCAACCATGAGGGAAATTGTGTACCTCCAGACCGGGCAGTGCGACAACCAGTGCAAGTACGTACACCGCGCCGTGCTGGTGGACCTTGAACCCGGGACCATGGACAGCGTGCGTGCCGGGCCCCACGGACAGCTGTTCAAGCCTGACAGTTTCGTGTTTGGCCAGAGTGGCGCGGGCAACAACTGGGCCAAGGGTCACTACACGGAGGGTGCCGAGCTGGTGGACTCTGTGTTGGAAGTGGTGAGGAAGGAAGCTGAGAAGTGTGACTGCCTGCAGGGTTCCAGCTGACACACTCCCTGGGGGGCGGCACCGGCTCAGGCATGGGCACACTCTTAGTTTCCAAGATCCGCGAGGAGTTCCCAGACAGGATAATGATCACCTTCTCTGTTGTCCCATCGCCTAAGGTATCCGACACGGTGGTCGAGCCGTACAACGCCACACTCTCCATCCACCAGCTGGTCGAGAACACCGATGAGACTTATTGCATCGACAACGAGGCGCTCTACGACATCTGCTTCCGCACTCTCAAGCTACAGAACCCGACCTACAGAGACCTCCTAGAAGACTAATCGAGGAGTGTTAAATGTGAAGTATTAGTTAAGAGATGTTAGGATTACGTGACGGCCAAGGTGATGAGTGCGGGTCGGGCGGTCTGAAAAGTATTGACTTTTCACGTCTAGGGTTTTGTATCATTTCTTCTTACGGGCTCAGCCTGCTTCGGTGAGAGACTAATGGGTGTTTTAATTCGAGAGGTAGTCGACTACTTCTCACTCTACAGTCAACACGGCTTGTGGTGTAGCGGATACTTCAGGACTTGACGGGCACTCGTCAGTTACCAAGAGGAGAGCTGGGAAGCACAAGGTAGAATGAATGAGGGAGTGAATGGGAATTGTATAACAGGTAGAGTGAGTGAGAAGCGCCTGTGGGACGATCCTAGCAGCGAGAGTACAGGCTAAGTCAAGGTTGGCGGCCACGTTATTACCCAGGTAGGAGGTTGACTGGAATATCCTTTTTTCACTGAATGTTCGTTCAAAAAAATAAGGGACAGAGAAAGCGACCCTCTGGGGTACGCAAGATATTGGTGGACCGACAGGTTCCACTTACAGAATATGAGAGTTTTCAGTCAATTCAAATAAGTCCGTCCCACTCGCACATATAACTTTGACGAAGGAGTGAAAGGAAACTGATGGCCAGTATGATTTTCTCCGATCATAAAAAAAAAATTCCCGGAGGGGGAACGCGTGTAATGCCAGGATTTAGATATACGTAGTAGATTAAGATCAATTTATTTTCATTCTAGGTTGAATGAGCGTAAGTAAACTTATGTAGATGGTAAGCATTGTTCTTTGTTACTTATCATTAATTTCTTTCCTGCCTTCCTTTTCTTCCCTTTCCCCCCTGCCATCATTCTCTCTCTCCTTTGTCTCCTCCTTGTAAATCCACTTCAAACCGGTTATTTCTGCGATCACTTAAATTAGCGAATCTGAATCCCCATAGATTAAAACATTATAGAATCAACAGCAATCACTTCGTCTTCAGGTATTTTGAGTATTCGTACAGTAAATTGTTTTAGGAAACCCATGACATCAATAAGTGTCCGTGGTACGCTAAATTATTATAATTTCTGGAAATCGC
>JACEEZ010008171.1:60000-63733 GCA_016584305.1 Chionoecetes opilio
CATCGGTATATTATTTGGTCGGTATTGGATTTCGGTATTGTGTTTTTTTCTCGCAACAAACCGGACTGCCGAGACACGTATGGTAGCGTAACGCTCATTGGCTCAGAGCCTCATAATCTGAGGCGCGTGTTATCATTGGCCGATTACAGCTCAGCTGACAATGCCGCTCTGACAACCTCCCTCCCTCCCTCTACCCCTGAGGGAAGAGTCCCCCCGCAAGACCATCACAGAAAACGGATCATTACATATCACACAGGTGTCACTATACAAATCTAGCATAGATACAAGTTTCATTATTGTTATTATTATTATTATTATTATTATTATTATTATTATTATTATTATTATTAGTCTTAGTCTACTATAATTTTGGTTAATAATGGCATCATCATTTTCATTATTGTTATTATTATTATGATCCAAATTATTATTATTATATTATTATTAATATAATTATTTCAAAGATATGTGTGTGTGTGTGACTGACTTGTGTGTATGCATCTTCATCTAGTTGTATTTTTACAGGGCCAGAGCAACGCTCGTGTGGCCCCGTCTCCATATCAACATTTTTATCATTCATCCTTAATGCTTTGTGTTGGCCGAAGCCACCACCCCGGAGAGCAGGTCACAAACCCCCGGCTAACACCCGGTGCCCATTCACTGCTGGGTGGACAGGGGCTCGGGTTTTAAGGAAACAACCCATCTGTTTCCGCTCTGCCCGGGGATCGAACCCGGGTTGTGAACTGAGCGTGCTTCCCTTACACCACGGAGTACCCGTGTGTGTGTATATGTGTGTGTGTGTGTGTGTGTGTGTGTGTGTGTGTGTGTGTGTGTGTGTGTGTGACTGTGTATGTGTGTGTGTGTGTTGTGTGTGTGTGTGTGTGTGTGTGTGTGTTCACACCTCAGATAAGACTGACCCCTCGTATCTTTACCATCTATTTTGAAGGAACTCGTGTTTCACGTGTCACCGTCTACGGCTCTACGCCTTTGAAATAATAACAATAATAATAATTAAAAATAAATGATGAAATTATTATAATAATAAAAACAACAATAATAATAATAATAATAATAATAATAATAATAACAATAATGTCAATGGTATTAGTGATAATAATAAGTTATAATAATAATAACTCAGATAAAATAATCATAACAATAATAGTGATACTAACAATAATAGTGATAACAATAATGATAATACTAATCAAAATGATAATAATAATAATAATAATAATAATAATAATAATAATAATAATAATAATAATAATAATATTGATAATGATCATAATGATAATAATAAAGATACTGATACTACCATCATACTACCTAGATACACACACACACACACACACACACGTACAGTACACTGTGATAGGGTACTCCGTAGTGTAAGGGTAGCACGCCCGGTTCACAACCGAGAAGTCCCGGGTTCGATCCCCGGACGGAGCGGAAACATGGGTTGTTTCCTTAGAGCCTGAGCCACTGTCCACCCAGCAGTGAATGGGTACCGGGTGCTAGCCGGGGCTTGTGACCCGCCTCCCGGGGTGGTGGCTTCGGCCAACACTAAGCACTAAGGATGAATGATAAAAATGTTGATATGGAGACGGGGCCATACAAGCGTTGCTCAGGCCCTGTAAAATACAACTAGATGAATAGCTACAACTAAATGAATACACACACCCACTACTATTATATGGTAGTATAATGATAACAATGATAGCAATTGTAATAATGAAATATTAGCATAGCAATACTAATAAGAAATTGTAATAATTATCAATAAGATAATAAAAGGGAAAAAAACCAATGATAATATATATATAATAGCTATATGTATATATATATATATATATATATATATATATATATATATATATATATATATAATATATATATATATATATATATATATTATATATATATATATATATATATATATATATATAAATATATGTATAAATATATGTATAAATATATATATATATATATATATATATATATATATATATATATATATATATTATATATATATATATATATATATATATATATATATATATATATATATATATATTATATTAGGTGTATTATAACAGTTAAATTTCAGGCGCCACTATTCCAACATTTCAACCCCTAGCTACTACCCCCCGAGTTTCGAGAGTCACACCCTCGATATCTTCTCCCTCCCTACCCTCACCTATCCTCACCCATCACTGGAGCAAGGCGTGGTGGGGTGAGGGAAGGAACAAGGAGGGAAGGGGAGATAAGAATGAGTAAGTGTCATGTATGTTGGTGTGAGAAAACTTATAATACCAAGAAGGAAATACTGAAATGGATCTAATGTGTGGTTTTAACATCATCATCATCATTAATATTATCATCTCACCTGGCTATTTAATCTTAATCTACATATCTCTAGAAATGTCTGAAAAAAAATGATTTCCTTAGATTTTGCGTTTAATTCCTTAGAAGTTTCCTTCTCAGGCCTAAATTTCCTTAAAATAAGGAAATTTTCTGAAAGTGGAAATACTGGTTCACTGTAACATCAGGATTGCCAGATAGTTGGGCGGGTTTATGGCCAAATTAACGGATAGAAATAAATAAATAGAATAAAAAAGTATTTACATTTTTATATTATATGTATATAAATACAATGTATTTAAATACTCATTAAAGTATTTAACTACTGTATTTAAATACATGAAAACTAATGTATTTATAAATAGATTTTTTAATACACAAATGTATCTAAATACAAATGTATTCAAATACAGCCCAGCTCTGGCTATATATCTATCTAAACTGTCTTTCCCAGGAATCTCAGGAACTTTGTCCAAAAATAAATGTTAAAAGGAAATTTGAATCAAATTATTGTTATTTGCCTTATTTACAGACTAATTACTGATAAAAAAAAAAATGGCCTACGCCACATAACACTTTATTTTAGGGGGGTCTATGCTAACTGTCCTGACTGCCGTGTGGCAATCAGGTACCATTCCACCTGACTGAAAAAGGGGGCTGGTCGTCCCTATCTGGAAAGAGAAAGGGGACCGTCAGGACTGCAACAATTACCGCGGTATTACACTGCTCAGCGTACCAGGCAAGGTGCTTGCCCATCTATTGCTGACACGGATTCGCAGTCATCTGGTGAAGCATCAGAGACCTCAGCAGTCTGGGTTCACGCCTGGTAAGTCAACAACGGACCGTATCCTAGCGCTTCGTGTCCTGGTGGAACGCCGACGTGAGTTTCGACAGGAGATGCTTGCAGCCTATGTTGATCTCAAAAAGGCGTTTGACTCAGTGCATCGTGAGTCACTTTGAGATCTTCTGCGACTTCGAGGGATTCCTGCAAGGACTATTGGTTTGATAACTGGTCTGTATTCTGGGACTGAGAGTGCTGTGAAGTGTGGGGCAGGTGTATCCAGCTTCTTTCCTGTGAATACAGGAGTGAGGCAAGGGTGCGTCCTTGCCCCATCACTTTTCAACGCTTGTATGGACTGGGTATTGGACAAGGTTGTAGATCAAAGTGATTGTGGAGCATCCGTCGGCAACACCAAGATCACTGATCTTGTTTTTGCCGATGATGCAGTAATCTTTGCTGAGTCGCTGGAGGTCCTGGTGATGGCTCTCGAGGCGCTGAAGAGGAGGCAAAGCTTTGGGACTTGAGGTCTCCTGGCTCAAGACGAAGATCCGGTGTTTGGAGACTTACTAAAGCAGTACAGTCTGTTCA
>JACEEZ010008172.1:0-10000 GCA_016584305.1 Chionoecetes opilio
CTCTCTCTCTCTCTCTCTCTCGTGCATAAGTTGTCGTATCATTTGTGCTCAAAACTTATCCATTATTATCATAATATTTTCCATAACAACTTCATATTTCCTTTTATAGTTCAACTTGTTACCTCCGCCAACGAAGTTGGAGGGGTTATGTTTTCACCCCGATGTCTGTCTGTCTGTCTGTCTGTTGTCTGTCTGTCTGTCTGTCTGTTTGTTAGTGTAGAGGATTTCTCAAAAAGTTACGAATAGATTTGGACCAAACTCGGTACACCAAGTGTATTTGGTATAAGGAAGAACTGATTTAATTTGGATGAAATCTATTGACAACTGTTGCCATGGCAACCAATTGATGAAATATTCGGCAGGAGGTATGCGTTCATACTGAGTGCCTATATATGTATATATATATATATATATATATATATATATATATATATATATATATATATATATATATATATATATATATATATAAAATATATATATATATATATATAATATTATATATTATTTTTTTTTTTTTTTTTTTTTTTTACTTTTTTATATGCGGGCGGAGGTATGCGCTCTACTGAGTGGCCCCCACCTAGTTTACTTTGTATTCCATTGTGGTTTTATTGTGTTTCCGTGTTTCTCCTCTGCTCATAAAAAGACTAACCATTTCCACAGCCATTACAGTATTTACATTTTTACCTCCGCCAACGAAGTTGGCGGGGTTATGTTTTCACCCCGATCTGTCTGTCTGTCTGAATGTTTGTTAGTGTACAGGATTTCTCGAAAGGTTACGAATACATTTGGACCAAACTCGGTATACCAAGTCTATTTGGTATAAGGAAGAAGTGATTTAATTTTGGATGAAATCTATTGACAACTGTTGCCATGGCAACCAATTGATGAAATATTCGGCCGGAGGTATGCGCTCATACTGAGTGCATAATATATATATATATATATATATATATATATATATATATATATATATATATATATATATATATATATATATATATATATATATATATATATTTATTAATTATAATATTCGGGCGGAGGTATGCGCTCTACTGAGTGCCCCCCCCTAGTTACCTCCACCAACGAAGTTGGAGGGTTATGTTTTCACCCCGATCTGTCTGTCTGTCTGTCTGTCTGTCTGTCTGTCCGTCTGTCTGTTTGTTAGTGTACAGGATTTCTCGAAAAGTTACCAATAGATTTGGACCAAACTCGGTATACCAAGACTATTTGGTATAAGGAAGAACTGATTTAATTTTGGATGAAATCTATTGACAACTGTTACCATGGCAACCAATTGATGAAATATTCGGCCGGAGGTATGCGCTCATACAGAGTGATATATATATATATATATATAATATATATATATATATATAACGTATATTTGATGAAATATTCGGGCGGAGGTATGCGCTCTACTGAGTGCCCCCCCCCCCCCCCCCAGTTCCTCTTGTTTTCTGTCCTATTTTTTTTGGCTGAAGTCTATTGATCAAAATCAGGGAGAGAATGAGGCCGGAAGGATGGCGAGTAGGCAGGACGCTGGTGGGACGAGATAAGGAAAGGAGGAGGAACAGGAAAAGTGTGAGTGCAAGAGTTGAGAAAGAGAGAAGAGAAGAGAGAGAGAGAGAGAAGAGATGAGAGAGAGAGAGAGAGAGAGAGGGAGAGAGAGAAGAGAGGAGAGAGGAGAGAGAGAGAGAGAGAGGAGAGAGAAGAGAGAGAGAGGAGAGAGAGAGAGAGAGAGAGAGAGAGAGGAGAGAGAGAGAGAGAGAGAGAGAGAGAGGAAAAGGAGAGAGAGAGAGAGAGAAGAGAGGAGAGGAAGAAGAGAGAGAGAGAGAGGAAGAAGAGGAGAAGAGAGAGAGAGAGGAGAGGAGGAGAGAGGAGAGGGAGAGAGAGAGAGAGAGAGGGAGGGAGGAGAGAGAGAGAGAGAGAGAGGGAGAGAGAGAGAGAGAGAGAGAGAGAGAGAGAGAGAGGAGAGAGAGAGAGAGAAGAGAGAGAGAGAGAGAGAGAGAGAGAGAGAGAGAGAGAGGAGAGAGATGAGAGAGAGGAGAGATGAGAGAGAGAGAGAGAGAGAGGAGGAGAGAGAGAGAGAGAGAGAGAGAGACTCATAGATAGACAATTTGCAATACACACACACAGGGAAATGAAGGCGAGGAATGAAACAAAAAACACATTTGAGATACAGAAAAAATCTATATAAAAGCTATGCAAACTATGTAAAAGAAGAAGAAGAAAAAAAATAAGAGCAGCAAGGGTTAAAGAAAAGAGGGAAAGAAGATAAGAGTCAATCTGAACGAGACATGAAGAAGGAATAAAGAAGAAAAAAATCAATGAGGCTGAAGAAGAAAAGTGTGGAGCAAATGCCTATTCAATTCAAAAAACAACTTAAAGTAATCGTCCAGACCCAAATTTTTTTTGCCGAATTATGTTGAATGTACATTCAAAACACCTAATCCACCAAAAATAATTAATTTCAGGCCTTATTTCCGTAAAAACACGACTTTTGTAAAAAGCGTGCGAAAAAACAAATCTTCCCTCCAACAGGGCTACGACTGTTATTGATGACGTCAGAACAGGGACGCCCGCAGACACTCTGTCTGACACCTGTCGGCAAATGTTATGATGAGCGATTGCACTTCGGTGTCAGACAGTGAATCTGTCGCTGTGACAGATCTAGAGTACGATGCTCAATCTGACACCGAAAGAAATGACGCTGGTCGCGTATACTATGAGGAAAACGAACCTCAGATTGTCATGGGATCCTATATGTTTGAGCCGAGTACGAGGTGGATGAACAGGTGTTAGCAGAGCCTGAGGTTCAGCAGGAGGACCTGGCACTTCTCCAAAACATGGATTGGTAAATAAGGTTTAACCATGTGTGTGTGGGAATCACAATGAAGGTACTTTCGAGAAAATCCTATGGTTAGTTTTGGAGCTACAGTCAAACGTAATTACTCGGAAACCACATACTAGCATTAACTACAGCAAAGAGTTGGAAAATATGCGGGCGGGAAGGCAGAAAGTGTGACAGCCACACCACCACAGGGTCTCTCACCACAGGGCACGCCCACTCCACAACTGGTTTACTTGGTTTACTTGGTCTTGTTAAGAGGCAAAGCCTCACAGTCGTGGTGGTCCATCGCTACCCTCACTACACACCGTTTCTCAACACAACTGCTCGCCCAACACACTATACGCGTGAATCACCACACGCCACTCCGCCACTCCACTCCTACACACGCCACTCCTTTCCGTGTGCAAACTTTTTCTCGAAAGGCACAGCTGTCTTGCTGCACCCATAAAGGATCCATGCATGTGGCATATAGCAAAACAAATCTATCAGAAACACTCAAATATCTTCAAGTACTATATTTATCTCTGTGTTTACGTGCCTCTCTGATCAAGCGCGGGAAGATGAGCCTCCCTGATGCTGCGTCACCGAGCCTGAGCCTGAGCGTCTGCAAACCTTGAGAGCTTTTTTGAAAACTCGGGGAATTTGCAGATTTGATTGCGGATTATTTAAAAACGGCTGACTGGATACAAAAAGTGACGACGTATTGTTGATATACTCGTTAATGGCTATGATTTGATTGCATTAAATCAGGAATGATGAAATGGTCTGGACGATTACTTTAAGGATAGTCTTAAAATTTCTTTTCAAATGGGATGAAGAGAAAGGCGTAAATTAAGTCTTGCATTGCCTTTATGAGAAGTAAAAATCGTAATTCAAAAGAAATTATGCATTTTTCCCTTTTTTTTTAATATTTTTCATAATATTCTCTTCTCAGTATTTTATTTGGGAAAATGTTAGGCATATTTTTTCTTTATTTGTTGTATTCACGTGAGGAGGCAGTTATATTTATACTTCCTTTGATAGTTGCCGTGAATTAGTGACAAAAGGTGAGGAAAAGAGACGGTCAATGGAAAATTTCGTAGTGTTGTATTCATTACAAGGAGGATGGACACATTTTTTTCGTCTCCGCTCACCACTCTTACTCTCCCCCTCCCTCCCCTTACCCTTTTTTAGGCTTGAAAAGAGTATTTCGGCGACGCTTTCGAGTGGGGAGAGAGAGGGGAGAGAGAGAGAGAGGAGAGAGAGAGGAGAGAGAGGAGAGAGGAGAGAGAGAAGAAGAGAGAGAGAGAGGAGGGGAGAGAGAGAGAGGGGAGAGAGAGAGAGAGAGAGAGAGAGAGAAAAGAGAGAGAGAGAGAGAGAGAGAAAAGAGAAGAGAAGAGAGAGAGAGAGGAGAGAGGAAGAGAGAGAGAGAGAGAGAGAAGAGAGAGAGGAAAAGAGAGAGAGAGAGAGGGGGAGAGAGAGAGAGAGGGGGAGAGAAGAGAGAGAGAGAGAGACGAGAGAGAGGAGAGAGAGAGAGAGAGAGAGAGAGAGAGAGAGAGAGAGAGAGAGCAGGGAAAAAAAATGGTGAGGGCAGTAAGATAAATGGATTGGTGAAACTATGCATAAAAAAATATACAAACTTCTTTTTTGTCAATATTTTTCCCTTTCTTCACGCTTCACGAGCTTGGGTTCCAGGAATGCGGCACAGCAACCACTACTGGCCAAGAACTCCTCCGGGTTTGCTATAAGTGGGAAAAAGAAAAAAACAAAGATATCGAAAGAAAATGAATAACTGAACAATACTATTTTGGAAGGGAAGGAAGAGGTAGTCCTTTTTTTTCTCCTCCCAGTTTCTTTCTCTCTACAGGGGCCTTATCAGCCCAGTATGGAGTATGTCTCACATGTTTTGGGGAGGACCACTCATACAGCTCTCCCAAACCGGGTTGAGTCAAAAACCTTTTTGTCTCATCAACTCCTCTCCTCTGACTGACTGTCTTCAATCTTTAAATCACCGCCGCAATGTTGCTTCTCTTGCTCTCTTCTACCCTTATTTTTATGCTCATGCTCTTTGAACTTGCTAACTGCATGCCTCCCCCCCCCGCGGCCTCGCTGCACAAGACTTTTTACTCATTCTATCCCTATTCTGTCCATCTTCCCAATGCAAGAGTTAATCAGTATCTTTACTCTTTCATCCCTTTCACTGGTTTAAAATCTGGAACTCTCTTCTGATTCTATTTTTCAACTTTCCCATGATTAAATCTTTTCAAAAGAGGAGTAACAAGGACACCTCCCGAACTAAATTGGCTCACCCCCCTTTTTATTATATTCTCTTACTGTTCTTCCTTATAGGGACTGGTAACTAAGCGGGCTTTGTGTTACCCATTTTTGTTGTGCCCTTGGCCAGTCTTGTGATGTAAAAAAAAAAAAAAAAAAAAAAGTAGTGAACGTATTTGAAGAAAATTTTAGGAGCGAATATGAAAATAAGTATTTTTTTTGGCCTTATAAAAAGTGAAGTAGATTTTTAAGCCCATAAAAAAATGTTGCTTAACACTCTTTTAAACGGATGGTGGGGTGTGGTGGGGGGGGGTGGTGGTGGGGGGTGGTGTGGGGGGGGGGGTGGGGGTGGGGGTGGGTGGGGGTGGTGTGGTGGGGTGGTGGTGGTTGGTGGGGGTGGTGGGGGTTTGGGTGGGGGTGGTGGTGGTGGTGGTGGTGGTGGTGGGGGTGTGGTGGTGGTGGGGGGTGGTGGTGGTGGTGGTGGTGGTTGGTGGTGGGGGGGTTGGGGGGGTTGGTGGTGGGGGTGGGGGGTTTGGTGGTGGTGGGGGTTTTGGGGTTGGGGGTTTGGGGGTGGTGGTGGGGGGGTGGGTGGTGGTGGTTGTGTGGGTTGGTTTTGGGGTAGTAGTAGTGTAGTGTAGTAGTAGTAGTAGTAGATGTATAGTATGAGTATAGAGTAGTAAAATGGGGGTTGGTGGTAGTAGAAAGTAGTAGTGGGTGTGGTAGTAAGCATGGGGTAGTAGATAGTAGTATAGTAGTAGTAGTAGTTTGGTAGTAAGGAGTAGCTTAGTAGTATTTTAGGCGTTTTATAGTAAGCTACCACCCATAAAAAAGATTGATAGAGAGGAAGGGGGAGAAGAAAAGAAGTTTTTATAAAATTTTGAACTTTTTGTTTTGGAAATGAAATGATGATGATGACGATAATATGTTCACTTCTCCCCCTTGTCCTTTATCTACTCTCGCTTTTAATTTTGTAAGGGTAAAACACAATCCTAAGGGTCCAGCCGGGGGAGGATGGGAACCCCATGGTGAGTTAATGGGTTTATAAAGAAAGAGAGAGGAAAAAAAATGATTTTGCAGCCCCAAAGTTCCAATCCTCCTTCCTCCCCTCTCCTCCCCCCAGCCATTTTAAAAAGACAGAAATATGGTTTTTTCCCCCCCACCCCCCACCACCGCCTATACTTACAAGTTAAGTGCAGCGAGGGAGAAGCCCGCTATGGTCACCCCTTTTTAACCATAAATAAGGGAATTTTCCGAAATCCCATAAAAAACCAAAAAGTGAGTTGCCCAAAAAAAAAAAATATCAGAGTGTAATGTCTAGCCGCCATTGTTGCCAAAGGGACACTGCCCCGTCAGGAATATAAATTGTGTGGTGTGTGTGTGTCGGGGGGGGGGTTGTGTTTTTGTGTCTGTGGGGTTTGTGTGGTTTTTTTTGTGTTGTGTGTGGGTGTGTGTGGTTTTGTGTGGGTGTTGTGGGGTGTGTGTGGTGGTGGTGTGCGCGGCGGGGCTTGTGCGCGCTTTTTGTGAATAAATAGAAAGAAAGAATATTATTTGTCAGACTTTATGAAAAGTATGGGCAAATCCTTTTAATATATAATACACATTTTAACAAAAAACATTAAACAGCTTTAAACAAGCATTTCAATTTTTTACTAAATTTTTTTTAATATGATAAATTTTTTTGTTCTGCATCGCTTGGGAAATTTTAGAGTAAAATTTGGGGTTTAACCTGTAAAAACCTGTTTACTGCTTTTTTAACGAAAATTTCCCTTCATTTGAAAATTGCAACGAACATAAATTTTTCGCCCTCCTAGTTGCCGTAATTACATTGGTACAAAAAACCGCCCTTCCCTGCTTTTTTGGACATGTCTTCCAAAATGGTTGGCAGTTTTATTTTTTTCCTGTGGGGAAATTTTAGTTAGAGGGGAACCCAATTTTTTTATTTATTTTGGCTAAATACTCTTTAAACCCCCAAAAATTTTCTTTTTTAATCTTTAAAACTATTTGCAAATGCCTTGCTTGTTAAATTTTTGCCCAAGGGTTTTTAACCAAAATTTTTTAAAATTTCTTTTCCCACCGCTTTCCAAAACCCTTTTTGGGTTTTAAATTTATTTGCGTCACCACACACTGGCAAAACCACACTCAATAAAAAATTTTCCCTTAAAACATTCACCTTTGGCGATTTTAAAACCCCACTTTTGTGTAGCTGCCAATAAACATTTTTTATTCAAACCCCTTTTTTGTTTCCCTTTAAATTCAATTTTAAAACCCAGTAATGCATCCTACACTTAATAAAATTTCAAGTGGTTTACCCCCCTGGGTTCTCCATATACAATATGGGTGCTGTATATCGCGTACATACAAAATATTTTTCAAAAATTTTTTTGTAATAGTTCTATTTCCCCCGTATGATATTACCCCCCAGATTTTCCAACCGTTTTAAATAGGGGTACAACCATTTTTTTTTAAACAATTCAATTTGAATTTTCCAATGGCAATTTCTTTATTTGCGTGAGGTGCCAATTGGGCGGGGAAAAGGGCCTTCTTTGTTTTTTCCCTTTAATTCCAACCCCCCCTTTTTTTCCCCTTTAAACCTCCCATTAATTAAACAATATATCTAAGTTTTTTATCCTCGAAAACTACCTCAAATTTTCCTCCCCACCAAATTTAAAATTGAAATTTTAAATTTTTTGTCTTGACCCGGGGCTAAACACTAAAATTTTTAGTCTTCCCTACCTTTAAAATTTTTAAATTTTCCCTCGGAACAATAATTTATAAAGAGTTTTAGTCCCTTTTGTTTCATGTTTGCCTCATACTACATGTCCCACTGTATCGTCTGCAAACATAAAACCTAATAAACTTAAAAAACCCATGCAGAAAAATCGTTATCAAAATCTAATTTTAAAAATTTACATTAAATAAGCTTTTCTTTTTAAGCATTAAATAAAAACAAAGAGCGGGGCGATAGGTTTCCCCCTGTCTCACACCGTGTTAAACGTAAATGTGTCAGAAAGTTGTTGACCCCACCCATTACGCAAGATTTAAATATTTTTTGTCCATACAAATAAACCCCCCCTTCAACTTTTCCCTTTTAACCCCAATCCCTAACAAGTTTATACCATCCCCCTTTCTCCCCAACCCATATCAAATCCCTTTTTTGTAGTCTAAAAACAAAGAAAAAAATTTTTCTTCCCAAACTTAAACAAGTCAAAAAACCACATTTGGGGAAAAAAACATGGGGCCCGGGGTAAATTTTGCTGCCAAAAACCTGCCTGCTTTTCCCCTTAATTATATATTAGCCTCAAAATTTTTTAAAGGGGGTCTTTCAAAAGGATGTAAAAATTTTTTCCCAAACAGCTTAACAAAAAATTTCCCCGTAAATTTTTCGTGCGTTAGCGTCTCCTTTTTTTTTGTTTTAAAGGGAAATATACCCCAGTGCCCACTTGAGGGAAAAAAACCCAGTACCCCCTATCAGAATGTTTCGTTTTAATGGACAAGAAATTTCCTTGCGTGCATTTAATGAATTTTTAAATATTATCAACACCAGGTTTTTTTTATTTTTTTAGTTTACTTGGGCATATTTTATCTCACAGAAGTGGGGACTATTAAATTTAAAGGCGGTTTTTCCACCAATGATTTATAGTTAATGTCCTCGTTATTTAGTCGTCACATCGGAAAATTTTAGCAACTAAAAGGGTCGAAAAATTCCAAGTTTTAATTTCTTGCTCTCTTTTTTACTTTGATCCCCTTTTTAAATATTTTCCAATTTTAACTTTGGATCTTTACTTTTGACTTCTTTAGTTTTTTTTACAATTTTGGGGATTTTTTTTTAATTCCCTTGCCCTTTTTTATTTTTTTTTTTGTTTTTCTTATTTTTCTCTTTTTCATAGCATTTCGTATGCCCTTTTTAGGGTTTATTATGTTTATTTTTACTTTGGGGGTATACTTCTCTAGCAAAAAAGCCCTTTTTGTCAAAAAATTTCATATTACTTTATTACTCTTTTTATATTTTGCTTTAAAATCTTTTAAAAAAAATCTTTAAAAGCTGGTTCTATTAAACAAGTTTTAATTTTGGTTATGTCACCCAAACAGTCTAAAGCAGCCATTCCCCCGGGTTACCACCCAAAACATTTTTTCCAAAATACCACTTTTTCTCTCTTTTTTTCCATTTTCCCCGGCCCTTACAAAAAGATGCTTCTTTCCCACTTAAACTAATCCTCTTTACACGCTTGTCCACCGGGAAAGAACATTCTAAAAACAGTCTGAAAATACCACAGGTAAAATGGGAATACAAATTAAATTTCTAATCCCTTTAAATATTTTCACATGTTCCCAATATTGTGCTTACCGAAAATTTAATCAATTTTTTAAAAATTGTATTTGGTTGTGTTTTTTCCCAATCCCCATATCAAAACCCAATTTCCCGTTAAATATAAAACAAATTTTTTTTTACACACTTTAACAAATTTTCTTACCGTAAGAGCTTCTGTGGGGTGTACCATCCGATTGAATCTATTCTGAAACAACCTGAAAAACCTTAAAAAACAATTACATCAATTTCTGTTGGTAGTTTTACTAACTGTATCCCACTGTTTTGAGCAAGTCGAAAAGTGCCAGTAGGGCTTTTTAAAGTCACCCAACCATAAACATGTAACAGTCAAATTAGATAGAAAAAATTCATCAAGCTCATCAAAGTTTTTGTGGGCCATACCGTGAGTGACTGGGAGAATTTTAAACCACGTGAAAAAAATTTTTTTCTCAAAACCCAAACCCTCTCGCCATATACGCATACAGATAGTAAAGGGTTTTAAACACTACTTTTTATTTTTTCCAACTAAAAACCCCCCCCGCGGTTTTTACAGCAATTAAGAGACCCCCGGATTTAATCCCACT
>JACEEZ010008172.1:15000-21743 GCA_016584305.1 Chionoecetes opilio
ACATCATCAGCACCATCACCATCACCACCATCACCACCACCATCACGGTAAGAACACCACACTGACTCATAACTCCCATAGCCTTGCAAAAACCAAACAAATTATGAGGTTAAAATCATCTCAACCGTGTCCTTATATTTTTCTTACATTTCAACAAAAAATTATCAAATATATATATATATATTTCCAACGCATTAAATAATGCATGATATGCTAGATTAAAGAGCACGTACATTTGCAATTTCGGAAAAAATAATTATTCTTTTACCATGGGTTTTTTTTTTCTCTTTCTCTCTCTCTCTCTCTCTCTCTCTTCTCTCTCTCTCTCTCTCTCTCTCTCTCTCCTCTCTCTCTTCTCCTCTCCCCTCTCTCTCTCCCTCTCTCTTCCTAAAAATTACCTTCGTTTAAATTTGTTTGAAATTTTCTTTTTTTCCCAAAATTATATTCTTCACTGCGCAAAAAACCTATTTCGAAAACAAAATACAAAAATTTTTACTTTCATCCCCCGTTATTCAAAGCCCTTTGCATTTTTTTATTTCCTTTGCATCTCAAAAACATTCCTCCCATTTAAAATTGCACGTGTTTGTTTTCCTCTTCCATCCAACTATTTTAAATTATTTTCCCTTCTCCATGTGTCCTCTACTTTTCTTCCTTTTTGCCTTTCCCCCTCACTCTCTATACGAACTACAAAAAAAATTTTGTTCCAATCCTCCTTAAAACCTTGGGTTGTATTTTTTCCTTCCCTTCGTCGCCACATTTTTCCGGGAAAAAACAAAGGTTGGGGAAAATTAAAAGCGAGAGGAGAGAGAGAGAGAGAAAAGAGAGAGGGGGAGGAAGAGGGGGAGAGAGAGGAAGAGGAGAGAGAGAGAGAGAGAGGAAGAGAAAAAGAGAGAGAGAGGGGAGAGAAAAGGGGGAGAGAAGAGGAGAGAGAGGGAGAGAGAGGAGAGAGAAAAGGAGAGAGAGAAGAGAGAGAAAGAGAGAAGAGAGAAGGGGAGAGAGGAAGAGAGGAGGGGAGGGGGGGGAAAAAAGGAGGGGAGAGAGAGAGAGAGAAGGAGGGGAGAGGAGGGGAGAGAAAGGGGGGAGAGAAGGAGAGAGAGAGAGGGAGAGGGAGGAGAGAGAAGGGAGAGAGAGAGAAAAAGAGAGGGGAAAGAAGAGAGAGGAGAGAGAGAGAGAGAGAAGTAAGTAGAAAGGGGGGGAGGGTTGGGGTTTTCGTGGTAGAGGAACCTTACTTTTTTGGTGTCCTATTAAGGTCACCTGGGGGAAAAAGGGGGATGGGGGGAAAGGGAGGGGCGGGGGAAAGGTCCTCAGGTAGGCTGGGGCTCTACTCTTTCTTTCCCTTTCCCCAAAACTTAACTACACCCTTGTTGATGCATTATGATCTTTCACTTATGTTTTTTGAAAGAAGGTGTGTGTGTGTGGCGTGTGATTAATTGTGTGTTTCTCAAGTATATCAAAACCCTCTTACCCACCTTCCTTCCTAACCTTTCCCTCTTCTTGGGCTATTGAAAAGGTGTGTGTGTGGTGTGTGTGGTTTTGGTATGTGTGTGTGTGCTGTGGTGGCGTGTGCGTGTGGGTGCGTGTTTGTGTGGTGTGTGTGTGTGTGTGTGTGTGTGGTGTTTTGGTGTTGGTGTGTGAAAGAAAGAAAGTTTTTTTTCCATGCAATTTTATATACATATATCTAAAAATTTTAAAAAAATTTGGGGTAAATTGTCACCCAAAGGCCCTTAAAGATATTTTTCTATTAAAAAAAAAAAAAAATTTACCTGGGAGCATCAAATATCTTTATAGTTAAATCATATAAAAGGGGGAAAAAAAATTCAGAACTTTCCTATTACTTATTTTTTTGGTGGTTTTCAAAAATTTTGTTGCGTAAATAATATTTTTTTATTTTTTTTTTAAAATTGAGGAAACTACCCGAATTAACAGATTTTTAAAGTCAGTTGGAAAAGTTTCCCAAAATTGGGGACCAAAAAAAAAAATGTGTTCCTAAGAGAGTTGTTCGGGGGAAAAACCAATTAAATTATTTTATAGTGCTGTGAATGTTTTTTGAAATTTAAAAAAGGAAGTTCCCTTTCTATTTGTATACTTTTAAAAATGTATATAAGAAAGTTTTATGGATAAGAAAAAATTTGAAGCTTTTTCTGAAAAAATTTTGGGCTGAAAATCAAATTTCCCTAAATGAAAAAACATCTAAAAATTTTTTTGTGCTATTTTTAATTTGGTAATAAAGGGGGGGCCCAATACATGCCATACTGAAAACCAATATAAGGTGAGGGTAACACCTGTAGTATTACTGATCATAGCTTCGATGTGAGGTGATTACGTACCTTATAAAATATGCCACACATGGGGGATTTTGGAATATACTCATTTCTGCAAGCTCCAATTCAAATTTTCATCATATCCCCAAGGATTTTGTATGGTTCCCTTTTTAATAATTTACCTCTAAACAGTGGGGGGTGATTGTTTAAGAACGTTTTTGAAAAGGTATATTATTTTTGGGAAGTTTTAAGTTTTAATTTGTTATTTTTTTCCATTTTTAATTAATTTAGTTCTTTTAGTTAAACTTCTGTGTAAATTTTAGTATTCCTTACCGCTAATAGCAAGGGGGATCTCAGCATATATAGTTATTTGAATTTGGGGAACTGCATTTGCAATATCATTATGTAAAAAAAAAAAAAGAAAGGTCCTAAATAATCTGTGGTATCCTGGTTATAGTTTTAAAGAATAAAATTCCATTCAATCACTGACGTGCCCTTTTGTTTAATAGTTTTCAAAATTTGCAGTGGTACCCCTCTAAGCCATTATGTTCAATTTTATCCCGCAAAAGATGGTTTAAAGGTAAAAGGCCTTTGATAAGTCGAGAAATATCCCGACACATGAGGGTTTTTTTTTTCCAAGTCTTGTAACACTTTTTTGTAAAATTGTATTATTCCTGACTGTTGAAGGGTATCCCAAAAACCATTTTTGGTATTTAAAAGTAATTGATTATTTTCAAGTAATTAACAAACGGGTTGCAATGACTTTTTCGAATATTTTGCTGAAAGGGGTAGTATGGAAAAGGGCGAAATTGTTAATGTAATTTTTACTGCCCGATTGTATTGGAAACACTTTGGGTTTTTTTTGTCTGTCGGGGAAAAAAAAGTTCTTAAAGAGGGTTATTTGTGGCAGTTTGGGTTTTCAATAAAGTTGATGTGTGTTTTTAAAATTTTTGGGGGCCATCGTCAAATTCCCGGGTGTGCTAGTTTTAAGGGCTTGTAGATACTTTAGTTTCAGTAGGGTTTAAAAGGGGTAAATACAAGAATACGCAGGGAATGATTTAAATAACAAGGTGATTTCCAAAGTAACTTTGGTTTCACTCTTTTTAGAAGTATCGTTTTAATTATTTGACAAATTTAGGGCACAAAGGTTTTAGTTCGATTTTTTGTTTCTTTGTTATGTTTGGGAATTTTTACCAAGTTGAGTTTAAAAGATTTTCCCGTGAGATTTTTGGGTTTTTCCCTTGGTTTTTTAATTGTTTTTGTAATAGTTGTTTTTTGCTGTTTTTTAGAATTGTTGTCAGCTTTTCTATATTTCTTTTACGTTTCTTGAATGTTTAAAGGCCATTTAGTGAAAATCTCTCTAGTCTGGGTTTTTTTTTTAAAAACTGTTTTTAATGCTAATGTAATGTATGGGTTCGTTCCTTTTTTATTATTTCAAAAATTCTTCTTTTTGGAAAATATTTTTTTTAAAAAGCTGTAAATTTTAAAAAAAAAATGATTTTATGCTTCTTGGGCAGTTTTACTGTAATACTCAGCCCCAATTCACCTGTGAGAAGGTACCCAAAATATTTAAGCGTCTGTGTTAAATTTTTTTTTAAATATATCTGGGTCACTTTTTCTTTTATAAAATTTAAATTTTAGAAACAAAATGGATAAAGATCACGAGTCTGTTTGATTTTGTAATTATTAGAATTTCATTCAATATTTATCCCAAATATGATCAATTAATGTGGCGGTTTATCTGTAATTCTGTAGGTTTTGTGATTAGTGGAAAAAAAGAAAAAGGAAAAACATCAAATTAAAGAAAAAAATACTACCATCGTTAGCTTTAAAAAATTAAAAATTAAAAAACCCCGAAAACATGAATACTAAGTTTTTTTTCATTAGCTGTGACAAAATTCATCAAAATGTCTAAGAAAATATTTATATTACCTCCCCGGAGGCCTATACAGACAATAAAAAATTTTTTATAATTTTCAGTAACTCAAAACCTAAACATTTAAATAAACTCGCAGGGCAAAAATTTTTGATATGGTGAATGAAGGTCACAAAAAATACATGGGGACACTCCCCCCGTATCTTTTCTACACATGGAAACATTTTGTATCTGGTAATTTGGGAAATTTTACAAAAGGGCAGGGGCAAGTCGGTTTTGTGAATCCCAGTATATCAAACTTCACACATGTTTTTGCTAAAAATAAATCTACAAAAAAATGTAAATTAGTGGGTCGGACCCAAGTTCATTTAGATGTATTAGTTAGTGTCTTTATGTGGATATAAAGTTTCCCAAAAAAAATAATTTTATTTTGGGGTATTGTGAATTTGAAGTTTAAAAAGCTGATTTCGTCTAACTCATTGTTTTTATTTTCTTTTTTTTAAAAAAAAGGGGTCAAAAGTTTTGTTTTGTATTGGGGAAAAGTGGACAAACAAAAAAAAGAAGATTTAAAGAGACATCGTCATCTATAGAAGTAAATGGCTCAAAGTAATCTAATTGTAGTGGTTTTAAATACGTAGATAAAATATACGTTTATGAGTAAATTAAAATACCGCCGCTGTCTTATTCTTCTTTCGGGCTCTGAGGTCCATTGGTGGGTTTGTGTTGAGAGGTGCCTCTTCGCACTGTTTACAGTCACTTTACCTTCAAACAGCCCCGTTGCCACCGGGTGCACCACCCGGGTGCAACCCCCCCACTGTACGCGTCGGTTCCCCCGTCCTGTGAGGGTTCACCAAAAACTGAAAATCCCCCAGCCGGCCCAAAGACGCGGGTGTCACCACCACCAGGGCGTACCCTCACAGTCGGGAAGGGTCGACTCATTCTCGGTTTTATAAAAGTTTGTACCCAAAAGGCAATTTTTCCCCCAGCTCGGCGCCCTTTATTAGTGGAAGTTGATTTTTACTATTTCTTGGGACGGGACATAGATCTTTTTAAAATATATCCCCCTCCTTTTAGCTTTGGCGTTCGCATAAAAGCTTCGCGTCCCCAAAATGTTCCAGTCTGGCAAAGTTGCGGGGAGCAGCGTGTCCCAAATTTGGTCCCAAACCCGTGAGCACGTTCAAAACTTTTAGGTAGTAATTTTTAAACCGTTTTCGAACAGAGTTGAGACTCGGATGGCAGTTTGCTCCCAGGTTTCTCCATTTGTTTTTTTGAGGCCGCTGATGCGTATTTTGTTTTCTTCTGTTGTGTTTCCTGGTAGTTGGTCCCCGGGCTTTAATCTTCCACAGGGTCTTGAGCCCTTCAATTGTTGTTTTTTTCTCATCTCCGACTTTCAAAGGGTCTACCACCTTTAAGGTCAATATCTCTGAGGGGGAAAAATTTCCCCGACTTCTTTTAGACACTTTTTTTTTGTCTCCATGCAAAATTTGATTTGAATTTGCCCACAACAAAATCCAGACGCTTCGGAAGGCTGATTCTGAGAGTAAAAGCAAAACCTTTTAAGGTTTCGAGTCCTGATTGGTCTAGTTGGGGAGCGTTTGTGAAAAACGTTGTCGCTACCACACTCAAAGAACGTGTGTGGTGGTCTTCTTTCTTTTTATTTAATTCTTTATTTATGTATCTACTTGTCTTAAATCTCAATTTTTTTAACCTCTCCCCCGGGGAAGAGGAGTAAAGTGAGAGAGAGAGAGGAGAGAGAGAGAGGGAGGAGAGGAGGAGAGGGGGAAAGAGAGAGAAGAGAAAGGGAGGGGAAAAGGGGAGAGGGAGAGAGAGGAGGAAAAGGGAGAGGAGAGAAGAGAGAGAGAGAAAGAGAAGAGGAGAAGAAGAGGGAAGAGAGAGGGGAGAGAGAGGAAGAGAGGAAAAGGAGAGAGAGAGAGAAAAGAAAGGAGAGAGAGGGGGAGAGAGAAGGAGAGAAGAGAGGAAAAGAGCAGAGAGCAAAAGAGAGCGAGAGAGCGAGAGAGCGAGAGAGAGAGAGAGAGAAGAGGAGAGAGAGAAAAGGGGAAAGAAGGAGGAGAGAGAGAGGAGAAGGAGAGGAAAAGAGAGAGGAGAGGAGAAGAGAGAATGTCTTGGTTCCGTGAAAGAATCAAGAGAAAAGGGGACGATAAGGGGAAAACAAGAGGGGGGAAGGGGAAAGAGAAAAGGGAAGGGAAAAATAGAAAAAGGGAAAGAGGACAAAGAAAAAGGAAAATAAAAAAAATAAAAAAAATAAAAAGGACGGAAAATTCACAGAGAGAGGAGGAGGAGAGAGAGGAGAGAGAGAGAGAGAGGAGAGAGAAGAGAGGAGAGAGAAGGAGAAGAGAGAGAGGAAGAGGAGAGAGAGAGAGAGAGGGAGAGGAGAAGAGAGAGAGGAAGAGAGGAGAGGAGATAGCCACATAAAATAACCCCCCCAACCAAAAAGAAATACTAAAAAGAATATATGCACTTTGATCTTCGAGATATGCATTTTTTTTAAAAGAACACAAGAAAAAAAGCAAGGAAAAATACCATCATTTAAAAAAAAAGCAAAGGAAGATTTTGAGGGACCAGGAAAGATAATTTTTAAAATATAA
>JACEEZ010008173.1:0-10000 GCA_016584305.1 Chionoecetes opilio
TTTTTATGCATCCATTCTTGTCTAACCCCTGTCATCTCTTTGCACTCTCCTCCCCAACTTTGATCCTCGGGTAGAAAACCCACTCCGGGTTTAAAATAGGGACTTTCCCGGGCCAGGGGGAGTCACACTCACAATAAAAGCCGTTACTTTAGGGGGGCAAAGCATTTTTTGCATAAAAAATATAAAAGTCCATTTTGCAGGGCAAGAAGTGCCAAAAAAAAAAGTTAAAAAGGAAAAACACCCTTAAATTCTTTTTTACATAAGAAAACACCCTCCCAAATTCGAAATAATCTATATTTCACTTTTCATTGGACCTACGGCGTACCCTAGTAACCATGCCAGTAACCAGTAGGCTAACCTTATACACAATGCCTTTCAGTCATACGTGATATTTTAGCGTTACATCTAGATGACGGGCTCGTATTCGCCGGCAGAGGCCGTACTGACGCTGACGTGTCACAAGGTGGCAGTGCCTTCCTCCTGCATGGTGTAAGCATTGGTAGGTGATTGAAAATAATGGAAAAATGAAAAATAAAAAATAAATGGGGTTTCCGTAAGGTACTTTAGAGCATGGCTTGAAAACTTATGACGGCAGACGCACTCACAGTTTGGCAACAGTGAGTGGCAAGACAACAGTGTCTGTGCGCAGAAGGGCAAAACAATGCGACCTGTTGCATAACACTGGTGAGCGAGATTTACAGATGCACAGTGTAGGAGGAGGTCAGGGATAAGGTGAGAGTCAGGTCATGTAAGCACAGGGAGTGGTGTCACGCGTGGGAAAGAGGAGAAACAGAAGAATTAGTCATTATATCAGCAAAGCGGATATAAGTATCTTTTTGATAAAAATATACACGAGATGAGAAAATGGCTAAAAGGGTCCTACTAACGAAAGATTTTTTCCTGTAATTTTTTTTCCTTTAGATATTTTTTCGACAATGTACAAAAAATTTTTAAACACTTTAGTGAGAGAGGAGAGAGAGGAGAAAAGGGGGGAAGAGGAGAGAGAGAGAGAGAGGGGGAAAGAGAGAGAGAGAGAGAAGAGAGAGAGAAAGGAGAGAGAGAGAGAGAGAGAGATGCTTTGTTAACGATACAGGGTTGTTACGTGCATTGTGTGTTAGGGAAAAGTTTGTGTAACAGGTGTTGTATAAGTCAAGTATGAAGTGTGTTAAGCCTTTATACGTACGAGAGAAATAAATAATGGGCCAGATAGCCATGTCGCGTGAGGGGAGAACCAGGAATAAAAAAGGGGAAAATATTAGAATAGACCGAGATATAGATAGATAGATAGATAGATATTTTAGATAGATATATATTTTATTGTCCACAAAAATGCATAAAAAGATATACCAAATCACCCCGGGCCAGAAAGTACTCTAACAAAATTAACAAAATATCAAGTGTCAAAAAAGAAATTTTGGGAAACGTTGTGGCGCCTTAGTATTATTTTCACACAAAAATTCTACTTCCATGTAATATATATGTCATTTCCTATCAGATCAGAGACAGACAGACAGAAACTACAACAAAATCAATCACAAATAAATAGACATTTCGACAATGAAAGAATAGCAACAGAGTTAAAATTCAGTCACTGACGACCAAATATAAACAAAAACCTGATGAAAAAAGACAAGCTACCCAAACACTCGGAAAACACCCCAAACAATATGCCTTTTTTCCCCACGCGGGAAATCGCATTTTTAAAATTGGGGTTTTTGGAAATAAAATTTGTTGTAAATGTTTACCGATTTTTTTTATTCCCCCGGATAAACAAGAGCCAGAATGTGGTAGATAAAATATTGGAAAAAATTAATGGTTCCCTTGTATCAACTTTCTATCATGGGATTTGGTAGTAACTAAATGTTGACTCGATCTAGGATGTATTCGTGTTTATGTACCATACAGGACCATACATGTGTCCGTGCATCAGGACCATACATATGTATGTATACGTGATTCATAAATACAACAGAAGTGAAGGATACATGTACATACTTTAATGCAGGTGAAATATTGGTGGGATTGCAACTCTGTGTGTGTGTGTGTGTGTGTGTGTGTGTGTGTGTGTGTGTGAGAGAGAAAAGAGAGAGGAAAGAAGAGAGAGAGAGAGAGAGAGGGGAAAGGAGGAGGAGAGAGAGGAGAGAGAAGAGAGAGAGAGGAGAGAGAAGAGAGAGCATAAATTTTTTATCACCACCCACACCACCACACACCCAACAAACAACACACCACACACACACACACACACACACACACACACACACACACACACACACACATAAGTTGCCTTTCTTTTCACTTATCCACCCCAAAATATTTTTTCTTCGTAGCTAGTTTTTTTTCCTCCTATTTTTCTCGTTTATGGTTTATCTGCTATGGTGTTCAGGGCTTATAAAATCGGTGAACTAAATATCTTTGTGTGTCTGTGTGTGTGTGTATGTGTGTGTGTGTGTATGTGTGTGTGTGTGTGTGTGTTGTTAGCTGTGTTTGACATCGCTCCTGATAAGTGTTGTGACGTTGTGAGGTGTGAAACACGCTATTATTTCGAATGATGCCTTACTTTGATTTAGGTCCTAACTGCTTTTCTTGTGTTTTCAGTGTTTGTGTGTGTGCGGGTGTGTGTGTGTGTGTGTGTTTGTGTATGTGTGCGGGTGTGTGTGTGTGTGTGTGTTTGTGTGTGTGTGTGTGTGGTGGGTGTGTGTGTGGGTGGGTGCGTGTGAGCGCGTGCGTGCTTGCGCGTGCTCTATATTAAATGCATTTGACTCTGAAATGCACTGTTAGTACTGATTGCAAACAAAGATTGCGAAGAATGAAATGACAGCTAACGATAGATAATATAAATAGTAATGTTACAGCGCATTTCAAATATGAATTAGTGATCATACTGAAAGCTTTTCTTAATTAGTTTACTGGTAGATGGTAATTGAACGGCAAAGACAAGGCACAGTCTCGGCAAGTGTGTGTCATTGCTGGAGTATTATGGCACTGAAGCCCAGGTGAGAGAGGGGAGAGAGAGGGGGAAAGGAGAAGAGGAGAAGAGAGAGAGAGAGGAGAGAGAGGGGAGAGAGAGGAGAGAGAAGGGGAGAGAGGAGAAGAGAGAGAGAGAGAGCGTCAGCCAGTGTTGACAACATATTTGAGAGAGGAGAGAGAGAAGAAGAGGAGAAGAGAGAGAGAGAGAGACGATATGCGTTTACGAATATAGACTCCCCAATCTTTCCACGCAGGCTCCTCCTTTTTTTCGTATTTCTATTCAGGGAGTTATCTCTTCGAGGCCACGTGTGGAGGAGGAGGCTGCGACAATCCCTTTTCCCTTTTCGCAACAAAAACACGTGGGTAAGAGCTATTTGACCGGGGGATTTATCTAATACGTAATGAACTTGAAAAGTTCACTGTTTAAAATTCAATTTACGTTTTTAATTTTTATCATGAAAGTGTGTTGCTGTGTGGTGTTTGTGTGTGTGTGTGTGTGTGTGTTTTTGTGTGGTGTTGGTGTGTGTTTTTGTGTGGTGGTGTGTGTGTGTGTGAGTGTTTTTAAAAACCTCATAAAAGAGATGATATCATAAAAAATCCTCATGGAAAAAACTAATCATAACCCCCCCCCAAAAAAATAATTTTATAAATTTTATATATATTAATATATATATATATATATATATTATTATATTTTTAAAATATATATTATTAATTTAAAACCAGCGCACTACGCGGGTGTTTGTTTATATGTTCCCTTAACTGAACACGTATACCAGTGCCCTTGGCGCCACCTGTGAGTGGGTGGGGAAAAATGTTCCATCAATGTCAATTAGTGAAATCCAGAAGGGTTCATCCTCGACAATTTCCAGGCGAAGGGTGTGGAGTGATGCCTCTCTGCTTCGTGCCCTTGTTTGACAGCGGCGTGTGGCTTAAATCCCAGCCGCACCAAGCTTTTTTTTTGTTTCAAGGATGGGTAGGCAAGTGGTTCTATCATGCATGTTTAAGTAACTCTTGGAGGGAGGAGTAGCGGGTAACAATGGATCAAAAATTCGATTCCCTCCTATACCACTCTGTGATTTTCAATTCAACTAAAGGATGCTCACAGCTCAGTCGTGGTTGCGTTCATTGTGTTATACATTCAAATCCGAAATCTGTTTTTAAATGAACAGAGGGAATCTTTTTGGTTTTATACCAACGGTAAAGGTACTGATACTCATTTTGTGTATTTGTTTGTTTGTGGACGCTTCCTTAAGGAACTTTATATATTAAGTTCACTTGCTAAATTACATACTCTTATGCTTATGGGGTCATCGTGTTGCGTTCTTTAACACCAAACATAAGTACTTACCTCCAAGGCGGAGTTCTGCGGCGTCTTGCATGGTGTCCTCGTCGCCCCGCACAAAGCACTGGTACATGCCCGCGTCAGCCCTTGCCACGCCGCGCACCTCCAGCACCGCGTCCCCCTCTGCACGCCGGGGGGAGGGAGAAGGGAAGGCAGCGGATTAGTGATGCGTACTTCGTGTTAGACAAATGTTAGTATTCACGTATAGTAATGGGGTGTGACTGAGCATGATTGAGTGGGATAGTGGCCACACCCAATGGAGGTGTAAAATGGGAGACGAGGCATCTCCACCCCACCTCAACTCGTATGGACCTCCGTTTGGTGTGGTGGCTCTGACACCCTGACCAGGGGGTCGATTTCGACGTGGTGGTGTTATATGATTTGTCTTAATTGAATAATGAAATTATTATCTTTTTTATTATTATTGTCGTTGTTATTTTGTGTCATGTTTTATTATGTATTACTATTTACATTATCACCATATCTATCATTAATTACAATTACCACTATTATTACTACTACTACTACTTCTACTACTACTACTACTTCTACTACTACTACTACTACTACTACTACTACTACTACTACTACTACTACTACTACTACTACTACTACTACTACTACTGCTGCCGCCACTGTTGTTGCTATTGCTGTTGCTGCTGCTACTACTGCTAACAGTGGATTCATCGCTATGCCGACAAGTCCAATAGAGAAAACGACTTATACACGTCAATATATTAAGTAACAGGTGATGGGTGGTGACGTGGAGTGTGTCGGTGACGGGATGATGCGGGGAGGTGGCGGTGGTGGTGGTGATGAAGGGCGATGAGGGGTTAGGGAGTGAGGAATGGTGATGGTGGTGTCCTGAAGCGGGGCAGTCACTTTGCTTTCAATGACACCAACACCAGCCTGTAGTAGTAGTAGTAGCATGATATAGTAACATATTTTAAGTTTTATGTCCTGGCTATTTACACTCATACACTGCGACACACTAAAAGGATCACGGGATTTTTACACTTTTTTTTTTTACTTTTTTTATTTTAACACTTTTACACTTTACTGCTACACTTTTTATGATTGGATTTGTGTACACTTTTCGCTCTCGTAGCACTGCCATACATAGACAGGAGGTCAAGAGCCTTCCTTCCCTTCCTGCTAGATATCCAAATCGCAACTCTTTGACCTCATCTCACATTTGTATCTATTTTCCTCCGGGTTAGCTTTGAATGTAAGGTGAGAGTAGAGTCAGTCATTAGATAAAAACAAAATGTCTCCACATGTTTAAACGGTTGACTTTTGGGATATGAGGTGACCACCTTAACCACAACACCCAATCCCTTGGTACATCACCTGAGAAAAAGTACCAGTAGTAGTAATGGTAGTGGTTATAATGGTAAAAACAACAGCAACAGCAATTTCAATGATAGCAGTACCAGCAATTGTTGTGTTCCAATATTAGTATGCTCAAAGGGAAATCATCGGAAATGAGCAGAACAAAGAAAACATGAAGGTTATACTTTATAGTATTTTGCTCTCTCTCTCTCTCTCTCTCTCTCTCTCTCTCTCTCTCTCTCTCCTCTCTCTCTCTCTATTCTTCTCTCTCTCCTCTCTCCCTCTCTTCTCTCGTCTCTCTCTCCTCTCTTCTCATCTCTTCTCACCTCCTCCTCTCTCTTTTCTCTCCTCCTCCTCCTCCTCTCTCTCTCTCTCTCTCTCTCTCTCTCTCTCCTCTCTCTCTCTCTCTCTCTCTCTCTCTCTCTATGATATGGTAAATAAGCTTGACATCCTCCTCTCAAAGTCTTTAATTCTCCTCTTCCATCTACTTTTTTTGGAGCGCGAATCGGAGCTGCGTGAGCACCGTTTGATTCCAATTCCTTGGCATTTTCACTGATTAAGATATGCGACTTTGCGCTCCTCTGTGGCGACAGGTCTCAGCCTAGCTCATCTGCTATCCTATGTAATTCTTCTACATACTTCATCTCATCCCCCTCTTCTTCAGTGTAGTACCGAAATCATCACTATCTTCACCATTAGTAGCGTCATCATGGAACTCTAGGAGGGTGTGGCATGCAAGCGGAGGAGAGGGAGGGGCAGGCCGTGAGAGAGGTTGGAGATGGTTCTCAATTACACAAACGCGTTTAGTTCTAAACTTTATCAGCCATAACACATCCTCAATATTGTATATATAAGGCAAAGTGTGTCAGGCTCTGCAACACCATACTTGTATCGTGCGGACCATGAAGACGTGTGAACAAGTCACATGAAGACTATCACGCTGCTTTGTACAGTGCGGGCCAACACAGCCATCAAGCGACTGACTGGTCTTGTTTTGGCTGTATATCGAGGCACCGCAGGCCTGGTGCCTGAGGTGCTGCACCAAGTTTGTGTCCGTTATTGCCATTATCATCCCGCAAGAAACATGGAAACAAATCAATGATGGAGAATGGGTCAACGAGGCCTGCGTTCTTTCCAGTGGTTTTCTTTTTTGCTTTGCATTTTTATTTGCATTTTTATTTACTTGTCTTTTGTCTTCCATCTTACAACCTTAAAATGTTCACTGTCTCCTCCTCCTCCTAAGGCAGGAGAAGGATTTAGGTGTTATAATAAGTAATTATTTTCAGTTATTATTAGCACCTCCGTGGTGTAGTGGCTAGCGCACCAAGCTACGATTATACGGGCCCTGGTTCGAATCCGGGTCAGACATTCGGCGGCAGCCCAACCAGCTGTTCATCCTTCCTTTCGGGGTTGGTTGATAAATGGGTACCTGCGGAAACCTGGGGAAGATAACTGTAGTAACCCGGATGTTACACTAGCCCTATGGCCCGGGGTAACGGGTTCTCATCCACCACAGGCTCAAAGGCTAATGCGACGGAGATGAGCACCGAGACCACGCGCAGCATAGCGTATGCCCCCATCTTTACACTTTACTTAAAAATAATTATCTAGTTTGGTGAAATTCTAGAGAATTTCGTAATAAGATTCAATTAAAAAGTACTCAGAGAACCTTTCATATATACCAAGAATTAATTATTCTTAAGAAAAAAAAGATACTCAAAAGAAAAAATATTTCACACAAACCCTTCCATACCACGTCATTGTCCATACTGTGCACAGCAAACCCCACAAAAACAAAACAAAAAATAGGGAGCGAATTATTTTTTTTTTTTCCTACCACGGTATATGGACGGGGGATGACAACTGTGGTGGTGGTGGCTCTCAACCAGCCTGCCAGCCCAATCGAGTCGTGATTGGCGCGCGAGTGGGAGTGAGGGGAACGAGGATGATAGGTCCAGTGACTTCATCCGATCACACATCAGTGGTAGTACATGTGACCTTGACGCGTTGCCGATTGGAATGGTTTTTAGTACACACACACACACACACACACACACACAACACACACCCCCAACACACCACACACACACACACAACACACCCCCAAAACACATACACACATGCGCACACACACACACACACACACATACACACATGCACACACACACACACACACACACACACACACACACACATACACACACATACACACACATACACACACACACACGTACAAAATGTTCACCACTCCTGGGAATATTGACGATACGGTTCTTTCTATATAAAACAAATATTGCTTTACTTTTTTTTAACGCATTGTTCATCTGTACTCGTATAATACAAGGCCTGTTAGTAGTGGTGGTATTCGTAGTCACAGTTGTACGTAGTAACAGTTATTCATGGCTTCTGAATCACGGGTTATTCATTCACACACACACACACACACACACACACACACACACACACACACACACACACACATTTTGCGTTTCAGTTCAGAATATAACGTTGGTTTCGGGAATCAGTCGGAAGCTTTATGATTTTGCATGAGTTCGTGAAAAAAAGATAAATAAATGGGAGAAGTTGGTAACGAGAGCAGGCTTGTTAGGGAAAGTTTGCAGATTCTGTTTGGCTCCCGGCAAATGAGGTACACGTTCTCATTTTTGTATCAATTGAAATGATGATCTCTCTTCTTTTTCCTCTCTCTCTCCTCTCCCCCTTCTCGTGTGTTTCTTCTCTCTCTCTTCTCTCCTCTCTCTCTTCTCTCTCTTCTCTCTCGCCCCTCTTCTCTCTCTCTCTCCTCCCCTCCTCGCTCCTCGCTCCCCCTCGCTCTCTCTCTCTTTTCCCTCGTCTCTCTCTCTCTCTCTCCCTACTCTCTCTCTCCTTCCTCTCTCTCTCCTCGTTCTCTCTCTCTCTCTTCTCTCTCTACTCCCTCTCTCTCTCTCTCTTCTATCTCTCTCTTCTCTCTCTCCTCCTCTTTTCTTTCTCTCTCTCCCCTCTCTCTCTCCTCTCTTCTCTCTCTCCTCTCTCTCTCTCTCCCCCCTCTTGTGTGTTGTGTGTGTGTGTGAGACTCGTAAGGGGGACGCGCGCTTAATAACTTGACAGAGTAAAGTGAAATGTCAGAAAAAGCTCAGGAAATAATGAGAGCAATGTATTTTTAAAGATTGCTGAGATGTTATTTACTCAGGTATAAATTTATTGTAAAAAGCATACTACGAATATATATATATATATATATTTTATATAATATATATATATAATATATATAAAATATATACTATATATATATATATATATATATATATAATAAAATATTATATATATATAATATTATAATATAATTACAACCCGTTGATTTATATGTGATTAAGGCATCTTTATGTGTATATCCAATCCATGTATTACATATTTGTCCTTAATTTCATTCAGCTGTATTTTAATACATTTTTATGTACTTATCTGCATTTATCTATTATATTCTGCATTTAATCATATTTTTATTTATCTAATTTATCTGCATTTATCTTTTTTTCGCATATATGTACATCCATCTATTTTATATCTACCCATGCATGTATCTATCTTCGTATCTGTACACGTTAATGCATGCCCTGTGACCTTTGTGTTCTGTACTCGTATCACTCCGGCCGGCGGCATGCCCCGTTAATGGCCACAATTCATTATGACCGTCAGCAATATAGAAATATTACACTATATTTTTTTTAAATATTATACAGTATACTGAATTGTTTTGGTTTTTTACATATAAACGAAAATAAAACGTCATACATCATACAATAATAACGTCCAGAAGTGAACCATCGAGCTTGCCTGTTGGTATTGTGTTGCTTTAAACATATTGTATTTTGTTTGACTTCTTTTTTTCAATCTTTTATGTCAAGTCTTTTCATGCGTCCATCAACATGCATGTGACCCGCGGTGCTACTGTGTGTGTTTTTTCTTTTATATGAGCTTTATTCAGCGTTCTCTCGCCTGCCTGTTTTTATTATCTGAGCCAAAATGAAACTGTCACACACACAACTTTTTGGTGATTGCAATACATACGTACACACACGTATACATACCACTCATTTGCCTCTCCACTCACACACACACACACACACACACACACACACACACACACACACACACACACACACACACACCACACACACACACACACACACACACACACACACACACACAACACACACCACACACACACCCCACACACACACACACACACACACACTCACACACACACACACACACACACACACACACACACACACAACACACACTGTAGTGTACTCCGTAGTGTAGAGGAGGGTACTCCGTAGTGTAGAGGTAGCACGC
>JACEEZ010008173.1:20000-27500 GCA_016584305.1 Chionoecetes opilio
ACTGCAGCCATATAAGCTGGACACTTCCCTCTGATGAAGTATCGCGATGACAGACCCACATATTCCACCAAACATATTCAATTGAACCAGTTCAGCTCTGCTCTACATGTATCAGTTGCTATTGAAGTGGAGGTAACTGTCTTATTGATGTAAGGGACGTCAACTTCTCTACTTCCTCGGAGTTATCCATGAAACCTGAGCCCTTGGTCTGCTTACCTTTTAGTTAATCAAGTCTTTGCCGTATAAGGAACTCTTAAATTTAACCCACAATGGCTCTCACGTTTCCAGTAGTTTAGCTTTTTCTGGAGACTAGGCCGTGAAGTGAAGTAATTTGATACATACATATATTTTGAGGTAACACACGATACGAACAAATGATGTACATAAATTCATTGATAAAGTGAATGTGAATGACTGTACATCTTCAACAACTTGTCGAAAAGCAAGCACATATGCACAATGATTTATATATGTTTTATCATGATTTGTTTTATAACGCAAAATCAATTCAAGGTTGAAAGAAAACTTTGGAATAATGTATCGAAAATATTTGTTACACCATTAGCAGTATGATATGAAGATATAAATGACAAATGCATTTAATACACGTGATTTACTATAGTATGATTCGTGAAACAAATACCGTTGTTTGTGCATACTGTTTCAATAACCTTAAACACTACAATTAATATTTCATAGCTACATATAAATCCCCAGCAACTCTTCCTGTACACATTACTCATTATTTCAGCAAATACACGCACGTACACACACACAGACACACACACACACACACACACACACACACACACACACACACACACACACACACACACACACACACACACACACACACACACACACACACACACACACACACACACACACACACACACACACACACACACACACACACACACACACACACACACACACACACACACACACACACACACACACACACACACACACAAACACACACCCATAAACACACACACACAACACACACACACACACACAACACACACCACACACACACACACACAACACACACACACACACCCCACACACAACACACACACACACACACAACACACACACACACACACACACACAACACAACACACACACACACACACACACACACACCACACATACACCACACACACACAACCACACACCACACACAACACACACAACAACCACAAACACACACAACACCACACACACACACACACACACACACACACACACAACACACAACACACACACACACAACACACCACACACACACACACACCACACACACACACACACACACACACACACGAGCGTGCATTGCATTATTGAGTCAACCTGTAAATCCCTGTTATTTTATAGACATCGCTTAATGAAATTTCAATTGTTTTTACTGTTCTGTTCTTCCAAATAAGAAGCATTAGATTAAACCTGTCATTTGCCTCACCGACGGATGGCTGTATAAAAGCGTGTATTATTTTTCACTCAATATTTTAGTCTTACCAGAGATTGTGTTTGCAATATCTATGTAGAGATCGGGATGGTTATATGTATTCCCTATACATAAAGTATGGCAGCAATCACCCGAAGCAAAGATAAAATCCAACATAAAGGATATGTACGTACAGATAGCCCTATCTATCCAAAGTATAAAGCTACTCTTTGATTTCTTCTCAATTTTACTGAAAGTGAGAAAACGCTGATCGAAAAAAGGAAATCGCAATCGTCATCTTTTTTTCCTTTTCTTTTCTTCTCCAGTCCATATAAGTTATGAACCACGCAACGTACTAGGATTAATAAGACACCAAAATTCTACTTTAATCATGACAACTTTAAACAACTGGCTTGAAATGTCATGTGAAGGATGGAAAGGTATCAAGTAAGCTAAACTAATGACATGTTTATTCGATTTTTTTTGTGACTTTGTAAATTTTCATGTGATTAACATTGCACATTGACTACATGAACTTGAATCATGAAATTTTATCGAGAAAACTGCGAGAGGAAAGAATGGCTTTACTCGATTATCTTGCCTTTCTCCCTTAAACTGTCCTTCATAGGGACTAGCGTAACTCCTTCAGGTCTTAAACTTAAATTCGTGAAGAAAAAAAACTTTACTTGAGTCAACAGGAGAAGCATGTCACCGTCTTACTTGTATTGAATGTCTTGTTATCTGCGGAGACAGCCTTTGAACATGAAGACAAGTTTGCATAAGTTTCCGTTTTCGTCAGCAACGCGAATGTAAAAGGGAAGAATTACTCAATACGTGGGTTGTGTCACCAATCATCTTTTGAAATATGATCGACACAACGAATTATTTTTGTAATGTGCACATGAGAAGGGAAGAACAACGGTGAAGGGCAACAAAGAAACCCACTGTTTTTAATTACATATCTATCTGTCCAGAGCTTTGTTGTCACCTGAATGTTTCCACCATACCAGGTTTCAGTTTCTGTATCACTATATATATTGTGAAACGTGACCATTGCTATAAGAAATGCCAATTAATTAATATTTTTTTATTTGTACACGGCTCGAGCTCGTCGCCTCACTATTTTACATTGCAGGATTCCATTCCGACCTCTGGAAAACTTTGCCGCACACAATACACTACAACATTTACTATTGTGCACATCCTATCATTATTTTTTCAGTATTCCTTTTTTCTACTCATCCACCAATAATGATAAGTTATGATAAACTTATGAGAATTTCTAACTATTTAAGTATCGTGAAAAAAAAAAAATCTCTGAAACAATCTTAGCTGAAATTGTCTAAATTTGAATTTTAGGGAAACTTATGTTAAAGATACAGTACGTAATACAGTACTATCTAATGTTGTTATTATTGTCATAGAAAGTTGCATTGGAAACCTTTGTTAGTCATCACATCTGATATAAAACTATCAAGATCTTCAATTGAGTTGAAAATATATCACGCACCAAAATCTGAATATAAATAAGAATATAAATAAGAATTAAAAAAATATCACTCACCAATATATTAAGAGTCTCTATGAAAACCGCCTATTTTCCAATACTCCTTCTACTACAACAACAACAACAACAACAACAACAACAACAACAACAACAACAACAACAACAACAACACTACTACTACTACTACTACTACTACTACTACTACTACTACTACTACTACTACTACTACTACTACTACTACTACTACTACTACTATTATTACTACTACTACTACTACTACTACTACTACTACTACTACCACTACTACTACTACTACTACTACTACTACTACTACTACTACTACTACTACTACTACTACTACTACTACTACAAATACTACTACTACTACTATTATATTCGGAACACTACATCCCACAACGCCTCACAACATCGCGTTATGGCACCAGAGTAACACGCTACGTCACCTCACCAGTAATGCCACACTTGTTATCCCTCACCTTGCCACACACCACATCCACTATGTCACACATCACATCCACCATACTACAGCCACTATACCACATCCACCATACCACATACCAAATACATCATACCACATACCACATCCATCATACCACATACCACATCCACCATACTACAGCCACTATACCACATCCACCATACCACATACCACATCCATCATACCACATACCACATCCACCATACCACATACCGCATCCACCATACCACATACCACATCCACCATACCACATACCACATCCACCATACCACATACCACATCCACCATACCACATCCACCATACCACATACCACATCCACCATACCACATACCACATCCACCATACCACATACCACATCCATCATACCACATACCACATCTACCATACCACATACCACATCCACCATACCACATACCACATCCATCATACCACATACCACATCCACCATACCACATACCGCATCCACCATACCACATACCACATCCACCATACCACATACCACATCCATCATACCACATACCACATCCACCATACCACATACCACATCCACTAGACCACATACCACCCACAGCCACCATGCCACATCCACCATAACACAAACCACATCCACCATACCACATCCATCATACCACATACCACATCCATCATACCACATACCACATCCACCATACCACAGCCAACATGCCACACTTGTTCTCCCTCACCTGTACTGGGGTGGCGGGTGCGCATGGGCGACACAGGGCACCACCAAGGGCTTGGAATCCGAGACTTTAACAGTGGCAGACTTGGTCACCATCCTCGGGGCCTGGCGCTCACGGGGGTCTGAGGGAGGCAAGCAGAGGTGGTGCTCCTTATTAAGATGTAGGTAGTTTGTCTGGCTGACTGTTGTGTGTGTGTGTGTGTGTGTGTGTGTGTGTGTGTGTGTGTGTGTGTGTACGTGTGTGTGTGTGTGTACGTGTGTGTGTGTGTGTGTGTGTATGTGTGTGTGCTTTATTGTGGTTGTATTTTTTTTTCTTTTGTTTATGTATTTGTTTATGCGTTATTTTTGTGTGTACTGGGTGTGTTTGTGTGTGTGTGTGTGTGTGTGTGTGTGTGTGTGTGTGTGTGTGTGTGTGTGTGTGTGTGTGTGTGTGTGTTGTGTGTTGTTTGTATGTGTGTGTGTTTGTATGCGTGTGTGTGTGTGTGTGTGTGTGTGTGTGTGTGTGTATGTGTGTGTGTGTGTGTGTGTGTGTGTGTATGTGTGTATGTGGTGTGTGTGTGTGTGTGTGTGTGTGTGTGTGTGTGTGTGTGTGTGTGTGTGTGTGTGTGTGTGTGTGTGTGTGTTTGATTTAAGGCCGAAATTGGTTGATTCACTCTCCTAGTTTCCTCGTTGTATCTTCATTTATGTACATAAATGAACCTTAAAAGTACCTTAAAAGTTAATAGCTCTTTCTCAGAGATTCTTAATTAATGCAGCCAGTGGAATATTGTACCTAAATTACCAGCTACCTATCTTTGTCTCGGTATTTAGTTTTGAATATATGAACATATTGATATGGAAGGGATGTGTCTGTTAATTCAAATGCCCGATGAAACGTACAGGAACAAAATAATCTATGGCTTACGATATTTATCTTACAGAATATTATCAGACATTTCCTGCTTGACATGATGAGATTTTGATATCATGAGAATAAATCCACAGCTATTATCTTAATTTTGCTATACGTATCTGGGTCTCTCTTTCTCTCTCTCTCTCTCTCTCTCTCTCTCTCTCTCTCTCTCTCTCTCTCTCTCTCTCTCTCTCTCTCTCTCTCTCTCTCTCTCTCTCTCTCTCTCTCTCATATTTTCCTTACATTCCTACACGATGTCATTAATTCATCTTGGGTAGTGGATCCTCTTTTGGTGTATTGCTTTTCCTCCTCACTGTGCTCTTCCCCTCCACTCCCTATGCTCTTCCCCTCCACTCCCTACGTCGAGGCTGGCCATTCCTATATATCCAAGTGACTCGTGAGTTATCGGACCTCGGTATTTCCCTAAGTGGTTGTAGGCTCCTCCTTGGCCGCCACCGACTCGTGCATGCATATGAATACAGATTTTTTGTTGGGTATTTTCAGCATTTTTTTAGGGGGGACTGGGGGGATGCGGGGCTACTATGATGACTGGTCTTAGTAGTAGTGGTGGTTCTTTGGTCAAGTAGGCTGTTATGGGTTAATGGTTCTATCTCAGTTATTCCGGTCGTTGACGAATGGAGATGATAAAGATTATGACTTATGATAGATATGTATTGAGTTTCTTGGCCTTGTTGTTACCTAGAAGGGCTTTTAGAAGTATAGTTTATTCGACTATGCGTAATATTCCCGCTCGTAATTCGTTATCGTCCCAAGTGACACAGGGTTTTTTTCAGCTTTTTTTTTTACGGTAGTAGTATAAATATATATGAAAGTACCACTTAATCAAGTTAATGAGGTGATTCGTTGTCATTGCACTTTTCTCGTTATAGTTAGTGGATTTTCTCTTTAACTAGATTAATGAACGTTACAGGTGAGAGACCTTTTATGATCTTTCCTTCATGAAAAAAACGTGCACGAAAGTAATACTTATTCAGTTTTGATGACATGCACTTCGGTATCCTTTTATTCTCGAGCCGATCCTAAATATACGTAAGTGTGTCGTGTGTGTAATCCAAAATATAATGAGAGAGAAAAAAAATGTGTATTCATCATCTAGTTGTATTCATCTAGTTGTATTTTACAGGGCCTGAGCTACACTCGTATGCTCCATATCTACATTTCATCATTCATCCTTAGTGCTTAGTATTGGCCGAAGCCATCACCCCGGGAGGCGGGTCACAAGCCCCCGGCTAACACCTGGTACCCATTCACTGCTGGGTAGACAGGGCCTTGGGTTACCACCCCATCTTTCTCCACCCATCTTTCTCCGCTCCGCCCGCGGATCGAACCCGAGATTTCTCGGTTGTGAACCGAGCGTGCTAACCACTACACTACGGAGTACCCTCATACGAAGTATGTGTGTGTGAAATAGGCTGACTTGCCCTTAACAGTCTCCTTATGTTCCTACACCAAACACTAACGTAACCAAGTCATCAATGTACCATATGTGATTCTTGCCAATTTCGACCTTATCCTGGAACCCTCTAACGCCTTCCAAACATGTAATTTCCGTCTCGCTTAAGGAACATTTTGGTCTACGTCTCAGTCTCTACATCCCACCCACGGAATGGTTACGAATTAATCTCACAGTTTCGGCCTCGTGAGTGGTACTTCATTAGAGACACGTCACCACCATGCTGCTGTTTACTACCCAGGCCGCGTGCTTCACCCTCCAGCCGCCAAGGGAATCCCGCCTCGCTCCCTCTCACGCAGCCAAGTGAGCTAAAAATAAGTAAAGAATTCCCGTCTAATCCCTCGAGAACCAAGAGATTTTCTACACCAGCTGCTACGAGGAGGAAAACACACACACACACACACACACACACACACACACACACACACACACACACACAGCCTGGTCCCACTCCAATGTGTTTGTATTCATCTAGTTGTATTCATCTAGTATTTTACAGGGCCCGAGCTGCCCTCGTATGGCCCCGTCTCCATAGCTACATTTTATCATTCATCCTTATTGCTTAGTGTTAGCCGAAGCTACCACCCCGGGAGGCGGATCACAAACCCCCGGCTAACATCCGGTACCCATTCACTGCTGGGTGGACAGGGGCTCGGGTTTTAAGAAGACCGCTCATCTTTCTCCGCTCCGCCCGGGGATTGAACCCGGGACTTCTCGGTTGTGAACCGAGCGTGCTAACCACTACATTACGGAAAACCCTAAAATAATTGTGTGTGTGTGTGTGTGTGTGTGTGTGTGTGTGTGTGTGTGTGTGTGTGTGTGTGTGTGTGTGTGTGTGTGTGTGTGTGTTCCCCCTCACTTTAGTTTTTCACAAGTTTTTCGCTCGGGGGATATAAGTTTGTCCAACACCACCACTCTCCCTTCTCCTTCCTCCTCCTCTCCATCCTTCCCTCTCCCACGACTCCTCCACCCTGTAC